>JAUKWC010034045.1:0-17147 GCA_032356245.1 Endocladia muricata | reverse complement strand
AGCTCGAATCATCTCGCAAGCCATCGCACCCCTTCGTCACCCCCTCAAGGGGAAGGAAGTTTTTGTTTGACTATACAATGCTGAGCTCGGCTCAGCTGTGCTCAAGTAGCGACCGAATAGGGAGCGATAGCACCAGAAAGATGGCGACCCCGAGAGGATTCGAACCTCCGACCCCCGGATTAGGAATCCGGTGCTCTATCCGACTGAGCTACGGGATCGTGGAGGTTGTGTAGCATGAGTGGTGGGGGACTCCATAGCTTTACGCGCAGGAGTGTGGTGGCCGCCGGTCTGGCGCTTGCCCTGCCCGCGCGGGCCGATTGGGTGGAGGCGCGCATTGCGGCGGTGGAGCGGCACGGCGTTTTGCGGATGGAGTCGGGGCTGCGCCTGCGGCTGGTGGACGTGTTGATCCCGCAGATTCCGGAGCCGTTCGGGTTCGAGGCGTTTGCACGGATGAAGTCACGGCTGGTGGGCGAGGTTGCGAGTTTCGACCCGGAGCACGTAGCGCCCGACCGGTTCGGTGTGGCGGGCGGGTTGTTCAAGCTGGCGGATGGGTCGCGGGTGACGGATATGTTGCTGGAAGAGGGTCTGGCGCGGCTTCGGCCTGTGAGCGCGAATGCCGATGCCTTTGTTTCCAAGGAAGACAGCGCGCGGGAGGCCGGACGTGGGCTGTGGTCGCTGCCGGACTATGCGGTGAGGCGTCCCCTGCCCGACAGCCTGGCCCAGGATATGGAGAGCTTTCAGATCGTGGAGGGGATCGTGACAGATGTGCGGCGCAAGGGCGATGTGACGTTCGTAAATTTCGGGAGCGATTGGCGTACGGATGTGACGGCGGTGGTGAAAAATACGGCGCTGGATGCGCGCGAGGTTGACCGCACCACCCTGCATTCCACACTGTCGGGTGCGCAAGTTCAGTTCCGGGGCTTTGTGGAAATGGTCAACGGGCCGAGCGTGTGGGTGGATCACCCGGAGGCGGTTCGTGTCCTGAACTGAAAAAGCCCACCGGATTGGTGGGCTTTCTTTTTGATATAAGGCGTGTTTACGCCGCGTCGTTCTTGGCCTCTTCGGCGGCGGCTTTGGCTTCGGCTTTCTTTTCGGCCTTGCGCAGGGCTTTGGTGCGGGCCTCGGTCAGGATGCCCATGACCTCGTCCGTGGCTTTGCCGTGATCGACTTTGCGGATGGCGGCGACTTCGCGCATCATGCGGTCGAGGGATTGTTCGAACAGTTGGCGTTCGGAGTAGGACTGCTCTGGCTGTTCGGGCAGGCGGAAGAGATCACGCGTGACTTCGGCGACGAGGATGAGGTCGCCGGAGTTGATCTTGCTCTCATATTCCTGAGCGCGGCGGCTCCACATGGTGCGCTTGACGCGGGGGCGGCCCGTCAGGGTGGTGAAGGCATCCTTGAGCACGAGGTCGTTGGAGAGCGGGCGCATACCGGCCTGTTGAGCCTTGGCGGTGGGCACGCACAGGGTCATCTTGTCCTGTTCGAACTGGACGACATAGACCTCGAGCGTGAACTCGGCGACGGTTTGTTCTTCGACGCGTTCGACCTTGCCGACGCCGTGGGCGGGATAGACGATTTGTTGATTGGCCTTGAAGCGGACGGGCTTCTTGGTCCGTTTGATGTGCTTGGGACGGCCATTGCCGGAGCGGAGTGCCATAAGGGAACCTCAGGGTTATGGGAAAACAAACGGCGAAGCCCGGGTGGGAGCGACGCCGTTTCGTGTCTGTGCAGGAAGCATAACACAATAACGGCTGCGTTTCCAGTGGAGCAGTTGCATCGCGCTCACATGATGCGATAGCGCCGCCCATGGGTGTTTCGCGGAAATTGTCGGCAGAGTTCTTGGGCACGCTATTATTGCTCGCCGTGGTGGTGGGGAGCGGGGTGATGGGGGACGCGCTGTCGCCCGATGACGGTGTGGCGCTGCTGGGCAATACGATTGCGACAGGGGCGGCGCTGGTGGTGCTGATCCTGGTGTTCGGGCCGGTGTCGGGGGCGCATTTCAATCCGGTGGTGACCTTGGCCTTCCTGATGCGGCGCGAAATCGGCATGGGGCTGGCCGTGGCCTATGTTGGGGTGCAGCTGGTGGGCGCGCTGGCCGGGGTGTGGACGGCGCACCTGATGTTTGATCTGGAGATTGCACAAGTGTCGGTGAAGGCGCGCGACGGGCTGGGCAAATGGACGGGGGAGTTTGTGGCCACAGTCGCGCTGATCCTGGCGATACTTGGCACGGTCAGGCGGGCGCCGCAGGCCGTGCCTTACGCGGTGGGACTGGTGATTACGGCGGGATACTGGTTTACCTCCAGCACGAGTTTCGCAAACCCGGCGGTGACGATTGCGCGGAGCCTGTCGGACACCTTTGCGGGCATTGCGCCGGGGTCCATCCCGGGATTCATCGCGGCGCAGGTGGCGGCAGCGGTGCTGGCGACGCTGTATTGGGGTTGGATCGAAAAGGCTGACTAGGGCGCGGGAGTCTAGGGCGCGGGAGTCTTGGGGCTGAACTTGCAGATATGGGCGATGGCGCAGTCATAGCAGCGGGGCTTGCGGGCCGTGCAGAGATAGCGGCCGTGCAGGATCATGTAGTGGTGGGCGTCCATGAGGTGCGCTTTCGGCACGCGGCGCATAAGCTGATCTTCGACATCGTCCGTGGTCTTGCCGGGGGCGAGGCCGGTGCGGTTGCCGACGCGGAAGATATGGGTATCGACCGCGATGGTGGGCCAACCAAAGGCGACGTTGAGAACGACATTGGCGGTCTTGCGGCCCACACCCGGTAGCGCGACGAGGGCGGCAAAGCTTTCGGGGACTTGGCCATCGTGATGATCGACCAAGCGCTGGCTGAGCGCGATGATGTTTTTGGCCTTGTTGCGGTAAAGGCCGATGGTCTTGATGTGTTCGCGCACCGTGTCTTCGCCAAGCGCGAGCATTTTTTCGGGCGTGTCGGCGATGGGAAAGAGCGCCTTGGTCGCGCGGTTGACGCCGACATCGGTGGACTGCGCGGACAGCGCGACGGCGACGACGAAGGTGAAGGGGTTTGTGTAGTCGAGGTCGGTAACGGGCTCTGCGTGGATGCCTGCCAGGATGTCGAACATCTCGCCCGCCTCCGCGAGGTTAAGGCGGGGCTTGCGAAGGTCTTTGGCGAGCTTGCGTTTGGGGCCGTCCTGCATTCAGGAGGTCAGGCGTTTCATCTGGGATATTTGGGCGGTGGTGAGCTTTTGAGCGATGTCGGAATGGATGCGGCCATCGGCGTCAAAGCTGGCTTTCGCATTGCCGATGCCGACAAAGGCCGGGCAGACATGCGCGCCGAGACGGGCGAGCAGGAGCGCGAGGTCGCGCAAACAAACCACGCCCGACAGCGCGCCCGGTGTGCAGGCGGCAATGCCGTAAGCGGGCTTGGAAATAGGATCGGTGGAGACGGTGCTGATCCAGTCAATGGTGTTTTTGAGCAGCGCTGGCAGGCCGCCATTATATTCAGGCGTGACGATCACGATGCCGTCGCAGGCGAGCATGGCGTCGATAAGGGGCTGGAGCGTTTCGGGCTGATCCAGATCGCCGTGATAGATCGGGAGCGGATAGTCGCCGAGGTCGATCACGGTCGTGTCGAAGCCGTTTGCGGCGTATTCGTGGATCAGCGCGCCCTCGAGCTGCTTATTGATAGAGCCTGTGCGCAGGCTGCCGCAGATAAAACCGATCGTGGCCATGATATATCCTTGAAACGCATTTTCCAAAACGACTGGCGCGCCCCATAGAGGAGCGCGCAGGATAAGCAAAGTGGGGCGTAATGCCCTTTTGGAATGGAGCCTATTCGGCGGCTTGGCGGCGCGCGGACTTATCCATCATCTCAATATTCTCTTCGGGGCTGACGCCTTTGGGGTCCGAGTCCTTGGCCCAGCGCATGACGCCGTGGGCCGGGGCACCACCGACGGTGTCGCTGTCGGCAAAGACGAGGTCCGCGCCCTGTTTGAGGGCGGCGAGCGCGAGGGCGTTGACGGGGCGGATGGCGGCGAGGTCTTCGCCAAAGCGTTCGCCGACGAGAAGCGTGCGGACGTGTTCGGAGCCTTCCTCGCTGACGGGATCAAATCCCGAGAGGTCGTCGCGGATGTAGAGTTCGCCCAAGCGACCTTCGGTGCAAGCCTTGGTCAGGGCGTCCATATCGGTGAGGGTTTCGACGTCCGGCATCGTGACGTCATTGGGAAGATGCGCTTTCACGTTCTCGATGATGGTGGCCTCGTCCGAGTTGCCCTGATGGATCTGGTGGAGTTGGAAATCCTCGCCGAGTTCGCCGTCGGCGAGCTGGCAGAAGCGGCCCACGACCTTTTCCGTGCCCATGACGTAGAGTTCCGAGACCTGATAGGGCAGGCCGAATTTGAGGGCATCGATCACGAGCTGATAATAGGCGCCGAGGGTCTTTTCCTCTTCGAGGTCAACGGCGGAGCCGAGCGCGTGATGGACGGAGCGGGCGTTGGAATTGCGGGTGCGACCGCGCGACCCGGCATGGAAGAAAAAGTCGTTCTGGATTTCACGGCGATCGAGAATGGTCTCCATCGTGACCTCTTCTCCGGAGGTGTCCGTGCGCAGGCGGGCGCTGTGATCCATCAGGCTGCCGCCGCTATAAAGGTAAAGTTTGGGTTCTTCCTTGTCGAGGACGAGCACCCAGGCGGTCTGGCGGCTGGCGACGTCGCGCAGCAGCGGCAGCGCGAAGGGGCGTTCGCCCGTGTCGAGCATGGCGGCTGGGCGGGCGTTGAGGTGCGAGGTGCGGAAATTGTTAGCGTCTTCAAAGACCGCCATGCCTTCGCCGTTGAAGTCTTCGAGTTCGAGGCCTTCGACAAACGCCATCGCTTTCTTGGCGGACGGGGCGTGCTCAGATAGATCATCCAGCAGGTTCTTGCGCAGGATGCGCCATTTTTCGCCGCCGACCTGAATCAGCGGGCGCGGAAAGTAGAGAGACACGGTGTCGTCGGACAAGGCGTCGAGACCTTCCTTGAGGGCGTCGAGGGTGATGGTGTCGGACATGAAAAAGCCTCCAGAGCGGTGAGGCACTGAAGGCGATGTTCGCAGGCTCCAGTGCGTTAGGGACACTGAAACAAGGGATTCACGGCAAAGACGTTCCGAAAGCGGCTGTAAATCCCCGAGCTCTGAATGGCTCTAATTGGACGACCATGAGCCGTCCTTGAGGAGGACTTTTTCGCCGGGGCGGGCCTTGCCGACCTGCTTTTCGCCCGTCAGTGCTGCGACGACAGCGACGCTGACATTCTGTTCGCGGGCGAGGCGGGTATAAACGGCTTTGCGGCCGATATTGATTTCTTCCATCGCGGAGCGTTGCGCGCCCGTGGGGTTGGCACCGGCGACGGCGTAGAGATAGCCGTCCACGGCTTCGCCGATTGTGCCGGCGGATTTGGCCGCGTCCACGGTGGCTTTTGCGCCGGAGGATTGCGCGATGGCGGTTTCGGGCGCAGTGACCGTAAAGGCCGCGATACCGGCGATGCCGAGAATGGCGGCGGCAGCGAGTGTTTTAAGTGTTTTCATATCTACACTCCTTTTTTTTAAAAAAGATCCGGTTTTCTTTAGAAGAGATCCGGGTTGGTGGTGATCAGGTCTTCGACATCATCGTCGAGCCTGACACGCACCTCTTGGTCGATCTTGACGTTGAGGTTGATGGTTATGGGATCCTTGGGGGCTTTCAGCTGCACGCAGCCTGTCGCCCCAAAGGTCACCGACAGCATCAAGGTCAGGAGGATCGGTTTCATTTTCAAGGCCCTCTTAGGGTGTTTCGCCTGAACCCTGCATTAATGCGGGCTGGTCTTCAATAGATTGCGGATCGGATTGCGGATCGGGGGTTTGTGGGTCGGGGGTGATCAGCCCGCGTACGCGATCAGAGTCGGTGTATTGGCCGGGATCGAGGCTTTTGAGAATGTTGAACAGCTGTCCGGTCACGCTGATATTGAAGATGAACGGAATGTCGCCCGATAGCCGCACCCATTTGGGCAGCGGCAGCGGCACGGTCTTGCCGACGCCGCCGGCAAAGGAGAGTTCGACCGTGATGTCGCCGTCGAGCGGGCCGTCCACGCTGACGCCGAGCGAGGTGTAATTGAATTCGCGCAAGGCCTCGAAGGCGACCTGCGCCAGTTCGTTGGCGGCGGCGACCGTGTCGGTCTGGGGGGTTTCGTACCGGATGACGCCGCCATCGGCGACGTCGAGGCGGCCATCGCGAACCTCCACATTCACGCCGCGGATCTCGACGGGCAGGCGTCCCTTGAGGACGCCCGTGATCTCCACGGCGTCCTGGCCGAGCGCATCGAGGAAGGCGTCCATCCCGACGCCGTCAATGACGAGGACGGCGGTGTTGAGCGCGGCGGCATATTCCCAGGTGAGCGGTTCGAGTGCGATCTGGCCGTCGCCGAGCGGCCAGCTGGCGGAATGGATGCGGATGCCCTCCGGGATGAGTTCGTATTCGAAGGTGCCGTCCTCCAGCGGAAGGCCCGGATCGAAACGGTCGAGGGTGAGCGTCTGGCGACCGGAGGATTCGAGCGGAAAAAGCGAGGTGAATTCCACCCGCGTGCGGATGCCGCGTGCCGGGCCGGGGGCGGTGGCGAGGTCCAGGCCCTTGAGCTCTACATAGCCGGAGGATTCGAGCGGGAGGCCGACGCCGAAGCCGAGACGGAAGCGCCCATCGACCGCGCCGCGCACCTGACTGATCTTGCCGCGAAGCGCCTCGACATAGTCTTGGGGTTGAAGCCCGCCTTCGGGATCGAAGACGAGGTCTTCAAAGCGGATGTCGGCCTGCCCTGCCCCGTCGCGGAACTGAAAGTCGATCAGGAGTGGTTCCGACTGGCCGCCTGCCAGATTGGGAAGTGTGGCACGGGAGTCGCCGACCCACTCACCGTTGCGGAAGATGGCGGTGCCCTGCACGCGGCCCACAGGTAGGCGTTCATCGGAGGCGCGGAGGCGTCCGGGGCCGAACTCGACCTCGAAATCATCGAGCGCCCCCGACGCGCTGATGGGCATGGCGGTGGCGCGGGCGATGGGTGTGGTGCCGTCGAGTAATGGGGTGTCGAAGGTAAAGCGGAGCGGGGCGTCGGGAGCGAGGCGCGCGGTGAGCTCGGCGGTCTGGACGGTGGCGGTGGTGCCCTCGCCGATAAAAGTGTCGGTGTCGATTTGGGCGTCAGTGAGCGAGAGCGCCCAGTCCTGAACGTCGCCGGAGAGCTGCCCTTGGGCGATGATTTCGGTGGCGGTGATGACCATGATTTCGGGTGTGCCGTCACTGAGGGTGAAGAGGTAGGTGAAGTCGGCATTGGCAAGGGTGGCGAGGATGTCGGCGTCGGTCGCCTCGCCCGTGAAGACGGGATCGGTGGAGGTGAGTGTGGCGGAGAAATCCTCGAGTCGGCCACCGGAGGGAAGATCGAGGCGGTCGAATGTGATGGGGGCATCGGAGGCGTAGTCGAGGGTGAGGCGACCGCCCGGCCGGATGGTGAGTGCGCCATCTGTTTGCAGGTTTGTGACGTAGCCGCCGGGGATGTCGCCGGTAAAGCCGAGCCCGCCGGTGAGAGTCGTGCTGCCTGGGCCGGAATCGATCCGGACGTCGAGAGGGGCGAGGCTGGTGGGCGTACCGGTGGCTGTGGTAGCAGTCCAGGCGTTTGTCCGGAGGCGCGTGCTGAAGGCGGTGACCGTCTCGGGGATAAGGCCGTTTGAAGAAACAGCGCCGAAGCGGACACGAGTCGCGCGCAAGGCCCGGGAGCCCGTAAGCTGGGCGTCGAGCGCGAGGCCGAGCTGTCCGGTCACGGGATCGTAAAAATAGGTCGGCGTATCCGGGTCCGGAGTGAGGCGGAGCGTTTGCGCCCCGCGCAAGGTCGCCGGGCCAAGGAGACGCATTTGCCAGATTTCGCCGATGGAAAAGTCAAGTTCTGCATTAAGTTCGCCGCCTTGAAGGGTGTTGGCGATGTCGCGTGTCAGAGCGGGGGCGAAGTCCCGGGCGACGGGACTGGCGGAAAGGATGTTGGCGAGCGTCAGGGAGGCGGCCAGGCTGCGGGCGCGGGTGGGAAGGAAGGCAAATTGTGCCGCGTCCACCCTGGCCGTGCCGGAGGTGAGGGTCTCAAGGTCGGCATTTATGGTGAGATCGCGAGCCTGCATCTCGAAGGCCTCTGCGGTGTCGGCGTTGAGCCTATATGCGCCGCGTAGGCGGAGGGTATCCGCAAGGGTGACGTCGGCGTCATCCGTGTTCAGAGTGAGACCCGTGGCGGTGGCGTCGGGGGTGGCGAGGCTGGGCAGCTTTGCCGATAGCGGGCCGCGCAGGGTGCGGGCGTCGAGATTAATTGTCGGCGCGCCCGATAAGGCAAGATCGCTCCATGTGCCGCCCAGCGCTGTGCCGTCGGCAAAAGCCGCGTCGAGGTCGCCCGCATAGGTGCGGGTCGGGATGTCGAGCACGCCGTCGAGGGTGAGCGTGCCGTTGGTCGCGGTGGTGTCGCGGAGGGCGAGCTGCGGCAGGGTGAAGTTGCCGTCGAGGGTGAGGGTGTCGCCGGTGCGGGAGGCGTCGGCTTGGCCCGCTATGGTGAGGGTGAGGTCGTCGCGAATAAAGCTTGCGGGTTCCAGCGCGAGGGCGAGATCGAAGCGCTCAAGGCCCGCGACCTCGCCGGAGACGGCGGTGCGGGCGTCGCCGAAGGGCGTGGTGAGGGAGAGATGGCTGTCGGTGATGCCGATGCCCGCACTCGGCAGGTTGGCGGAGCCGCCATCGCCCGAGGGCTGTAGCCAGCCATCCACGATCTGGAAATCCTCGTTCAGGCCGACGCGAATGTCGGCACCATCGACATCGACGCGGCGGATTTGGCCGTTGAGGGCATCGCGGAAGTCGTAAGCCGCCGTGACGCGGCGGGCGGTGGCGACGATAACGCCGTCTTCCCTAAGGGTCACGTCGGCGAGCGTCAGGCCATCGAGGGTAAAGCGCTCGACACTGAGTTCCGCCTCCAGACCGTAATCGTCGAGTGCGTTGCGGAAAACGCGTTCGACCAGTGACAGGCGTTCGACATAGAGCACGACGCCGATGAGGACGAGCGTGACGACGAAAATCAGGGTCAGCCAGCCGAGAATGCGCCGCCGTGTGGGTGGGCGCTCAGCGGGTTCGGGGGGTGTCGGTGGATTGGCGTCGGGAGGATGTGCAGGCGTATTCAGGCTGTATCCTCACTGTGAAATGTGTGGCCGCGGACTTGCGCGGGCGCTTTTGAGCAGCATAGTCTGTTTCGGGGACGCTGCACGACTATTTGCCGTTTTGTCTAGGCTGCGGGTTTGAAGCGTGCATGAACAGAAAAAAGGGCCGTAAGAAAGGTCTGTAAGGTTGGGGGACGCAATGATTAAATCTTGCTCATATAGCCGGGGTTGTGGGGGTGGCGTTAACCCCAGGCTTACCCTGTCTGGTCACACTCGCGGTAATTCTTTCGGGACATGGGTAGCATGATGAGCGAGCAAACACAGCTGGACGAGGTCAAGAGCGCGCTGTCCTTGCGCTTAAAGGCATTCATGGCGCACCCGCATACGCGCATCTATTCCGACAAGCGGTTTCTGTTTCTGGGCACGGCGGCAATGGCGAGCTGTGCAATTTTGTTGGTGCAGCCGGACGCGATTGCGGATGCGGCCGAAGAGATTGTCGAGATCGCGGATTTTACGCCCGGGATCGACCTGTCGCGGGACGATATGTTCCTGGAGGATGGCTGGGAGAGCCGTTTGGCCTCGAGAGAGGTCACGCTCAAGCCCGGTGACAATCTGGGTCCGCTTTTGCAGCGCAATGGTGTGGAGCCGGGGGAAGCCTACCGGATCACGCAGGCCTTTGGCGAAGTGTTCAGCCCCAAGAAACTGCGCGCAGGCCAGGTGTTCACGCTGGCCATGGACGGCGACGTCGTGACGTCGCTGGCCTTCAAGCCGACAGTCGAGCGGAGTGTGTTCGTCGAGCGCGCGGGCGATACGTTTACAGTGCGGGACGTCGCGGCGGAGTTCAAATACGAGACGGTGAGCGTGCGCGCGACCATCGAGAATTCGATCTATCTGGACGCCCAGCGTCTGGGTGTGCCCGACCGGGTGATCCAGCAATTTGCCAATATCTATGAATACAGCGTCGATTTCCAGCGCGACATCCGCAAGGGTGACGAGATGGAGATGTTCTTCGAGGTCGCGCGCGACCGCAAGGGCAAGATCATCAAGTCCAAGGATTTGCTCTACACAAGCTTTTCGCCACGCGGAAAGGCGCAGGACTATTACCTTTTTGCCGACAGCCAAGGCCTCGAGAATTATTATGACGAAAAGGGCAAGACCGCCAAGCGCAAGCTGCGCGCGACGCCCGTCAACGGGGCGCGGTTGAGTTCGGGTTATGGCGCGCGGCGTCATCCGGTTCTGGGATACAAGAAAATGCACAAGGGCGTGGATTTCGCGGCCCCGCGCGGGACACCCATTCTGGCGGCGGGATCGGGCGTGGTGGAGCGGGCCAACCGCTTTGGCAGCTTTGGAAACTATATCAAGATCCGCCACACGGATGGCTACAAGACGGCCTATGCGCACCTGAAGGGGTTTAACGTCAAGAAGGGCCAGCGTGTGCGCCAGGACGACGTGATCGGCTATGTCGGCACGACCGGGCGGTCCACCGGCCCGCATTTGCACTATGAAGTGCATTTGAATGGCAAGGCCATCAATCCGCGCAAGTTGAGCCAGTTGTCGGGTAAGCCTTTGGCCAAATCCGAGATGATGGCCTTTGCGGCGCGGCGTGCCGCGATCGACGCTCAGCGTGCCGTTGCGCCGGTGATTGCGCCGGTTGCGGTGCTGGCCAAGGATGCGGGCACGTCCGGCACGATCACAATCGCCAAGGCGCTTGACTAGCAGGCTGACGCGGTTTGCGCCCAGCCCGACGGGGTGGCTGCATCTGGGTCATGCGCGGGCGGCGCGGGAGGCGTTCGGCTTTGCGGAGGAGGCGGGCGGCAAATGCCTGCTGAGGATCGAGGATATCGATCACACGCGCTGCAAGCCGGAATACACGCAAGGGATATATGAGGATTTGCGCTGGCTGGGCTTTGACTGGCCGAATCATGTGCGCGTGCAATCCGAGCATTTGCGCGACTATGCGGCGGTGACGGAGCGGCTGCGTGAGATGGGCGTGCTCTATCCGTGTAGTTTGAGCCGCAAGGAGGTGGCGGCGCGGAGTGAAGGCGGGGTGTTTCGAGGTGAAGCAATGGAGGAAGGCGAAAATCCGGCGTGGCGGATCAGTATTCCAGTTGCGAAAGCCCTGACGGGGGCGCTGCAGTTCGAGGATAATGGCGCGGTGCGGGACGTGGATTTCGAGGCGCTGTCGGACGACATTCTGGTGCGGCGCGATATCGGGACGAGTTACCTGATTGCCTGCACGCATGACGACGCGCTGCAGGAAATATCGGATGTGGTGCGGGGAAAGGATCTGCAGGAGGTGACGCCGATGCAGGTGGTGCTGCAAGCCCTGATGGGGTGGGCGAGCCCGCGCTATCGGCACCATGAATTGGTAATGGATGGACAGCGGAAACTGTCAAAACGTGACGGGGACGAGAGTCTGCGGACGCTCCGGGCGCAGGGACTGCACCCGGAGGATGTGTGGGAGAGAGGCCTTTAAGACTTGGCGGCCATGACTTCCGGCGCGGGGTAGGTTGCGACGGGCATGACCTGTTTGATGAGGCCGGCGAGGCGTTGCAGGGCAATCATGAGGCCGAAATGCATGATGCCGAGAATGATCGCGATCAGGCCGATTTTTGTCGATAGCAATTCTATCGCGCCCGCGAGATTTACAGGGGTCTCGGTCGTGCGGAGTGTATAGGACACAAAGCCGATATTGATGAGATAAAAGCCCACCAGCAGCATGTTGGATATCGCGTCCACAAGCGCGGGATTGTCGTCGTAATTCTGTTTGAGGAAGATTTTGCCGTTCCGGTTCAGGGTGCGCCCAACCCAGATCGTGAGGCCGAGAGAGATAAGCACGTAAGCGATATAGGTGTAGCCGAGGACGGACGCCTGGGCTTGAAGTAGTTGATCCATGGGGATTCTCCTTGAGTCTGTTCTCAAAACACTTATTTAGTTAATAAGCTAAACGCTCATTGGCGTTGTTTAGATGTTTAGTCAACTAGCTAAATTCTATGTTGTGTCGGCCACTCTTTTACCCTGGAGTTCGAATGGATAAGGTTTTTTCCGCGCTTGCGTCCACGCCGAGGCGTCGGATCCTTGCCTATCTGTCGGCGACCTCGCTGACGGCGGGCGAGATTGCGGAGCGTTTCGACATGAGCAAGCCGAGCCTGTCCAAACATCTGAGCGTGTTGGAGAATGCGGGACTGGTGACCCGTGAACGCAAAGGCCAGTTCATTCACTATTCGCTCAACCCCGACAGCCTTACCAATACGCTGCACGGCTATGTGCAAGAGGTTTGCCCGGGCTCTCGCCCGCTCAAGATCGAGGCGCGCGCGCGAGCGGAAGGCAAGACGGAAACCGAAGGCAAGCCTTTGGAATCATGAAGCCCTTGAGCTCATGATTCCCTTAAGCTTATGAAAGCCCTGCCCTCGCCTTGAGGATAGCCTGACGGTTTGCGTCAGTTCAGGCCGAGGTGAAAGTGGCTGTCGTGGCCGTTGCATTGGCGCACAGCGCTTGGAAGGCTCCAAGCGCCGATTTCTGCATCCGTGGCGGGGTCGACGATATTGCTGCCGTCCTTATAGGTTCCGTCCACGAGGGCTTTGCCGAGGGGACCTTCGGTGCCTGTGCCCGAGCGCGCAACGCAGATACGTCTGGCACTGGTGGCGGCGGTGTTGATGAAGCTGCGATTCTGGGTAATCCAGTTGACGAGCTTTGTCCGCGCCGTGGTTGCGACTGCGGGAGGGGGCGTGGTTGGAGGTGTGGTCGGGGGCGTAGTGGGCGGCGTTGTAGGGGGTGTGGGGTTTGCAAGTTGGTATTCGTTATAGGCATTGGTCACGCGCGCGCGATTGACCGTCTTGTTATTGCTCGCACTGGCCGCGCCCGTATCCGTAAGATAGCGAATATCGATATATTGCCCGTCACCATGCGTGCTGTGTTCATCAAGGATGGAGATCTGGTCGGCCACGCGCGTGGCGACGTGTTGGGAAGAGATGTCGTTGAAGATGTATTTTGCGTTGCCTTTTAGCCAGTCGATTGTCGCGACCTGTCCCCAACTGTCATTGCCGACACCGCTGTCGCGGCCGCCAAAGCGCCGGGAGCTGCCAAGCCCCTCACTGGAGCCGAGATAGAGGGGGGTGAAGCTCTTTTCGCCGTCGAGCTCTATGAGGTTTTCGCCCTCTTTCGTTTCCGCGTCTTCTCCATCGATCTGGCCCTTGATCTGAAGTGACAGACCGAAGGCGTCACTGGTCGTGGAGAGGCCCGAGAACGCTGGAATCTTGAAGGTCTTGGCCTCGATCTTGCCGTCCGCAGGGTTGAGCTCGCTTTTCAGATTGCTGCTGGTCGCAACGACACTCCCGCCGCGGGTAACGGCGAGGAGGACTTCGGAAATCTCGGCGTCCGCTGGCGTATATTCCACTTCCAGAGGGAGTATGACGTGGCCTGTGCCCGATTTGGACAAGCTCATGTAATTGCCGGGACGGTTGGAGGATGGCGGGCCGGTCTTGGCAGGCTTGACGACGTTGTAGCTTTGCGAGTTCGGGGTCGAGAACTTGGCGCTGGTGATCTTGATCTCGGCCTTGGCGGTGGTGATCTCGACCGTCACATTGGTCTGAAAGGCGCTATCGCCGACATTCTGGGCCGAGATGACGCCGTTGACGGTCAGGGGATCCTGGGAGGTCTGGGACAACAGGCCGAGGGGGTTGAGCGCGACAGGATCATCCCCGCCATCATCGAGTTCGACATAGAAGGTTTCGACGGTCGTGCCTTGGGAGACATGGCTGTTATTGACGGTGTTGCTGTCGGATTCCGAGCTGGCACCCGCGGCGTTGGGAAAGGACAGGTTGTAGGACCACGCATCGTCGAACTGGCTCTGATCCTGGGTATAGGTGGGATATTCGGCGGTGGTGACGGTGACCTTGATATCCACGGCGGTCACGCCCTCTTCGGCTTCGAAGTCGATGTCGCAGGTCTCGTTCGAGCCCTCGCTGGCGGTCTGGATGCGGTAGCTTTTGCCGCCCTCTATATCGGTGCCGCAGCTGCCGCCTGCAAACTGGACAAGAGGCTTTTGCGCTGCGCGATCCTGATCGACGCTACCGTCCTGATAGGTTTGAGTGGCATCCGCCGGGGATGTGATCGCTTTCTGTTTCTGGCTTTGTCCATCCGTGTCGAACACGGACGGGTCGTAGCGGAGCTCGACATTGGCCTGGGTGGTATTTGCAAAAAGCGCGGAAAAGGTCTGGAAAGCATTGGGGAAACGCAGGTCGCTGACGACGAGCTTATAGGTTTCGCCGGATGGCAGGCTGTCAAAGGCAAAGGCGCCGGTTGCATCGACAGTGGCAACCTCCCGGTAGGGACCATTGGCCCCGCTGAGCAGGACGTCCAGATTGGCGAGATCGGCACCGCTGACGGGGTTGCCATCGCTATCGACCAGCTGACCGGACAGTGCGGCCTGACCATTGAAAAAGTCGAGGCTGATATTTTCGCGACCCTCTTCGTAGGCGAGGCGGATGTCGAGGGCGTTGAGGCCCTGCGGTCTTTGGGAGAGCAGGCCCTGCGCGGCGGCGCGATCCATGCGCAGGCCGTTGGCGTCTTCGTCATAAGTGAACAGCGAGGTGACCTCGACGAGGTCATAATTGTCATCAAGGACATAGACTTCTGTGGCGGCCATATCGACGGGGGAGTCGATATCCAGGGCGACGACGAGATCCTCCTCACCGATCCGGCCATCAGCGCTGAGGCCACTGACAAAAAGATCCGGCAGGTCCGGGCGGACGGCGTCGGGGTCATCTTCGACATTGTGCCAGTCATCATCAACGGACGCGCCGTTGAAGGGAGATGTGACGCGCAGGCGGACATTGGCCGTCTCGCCGTCGGATGCGGTCAGGCGGAGGACGAAATCGGTTGCAAAAGGGCTCTCGGTCGTGGCGGACACAACCGGTGTGGAGACAATGAGAGCGTTGCGGTCGAGCCTGGCTGCGGGCTGACCCTCGCGGAGGGAGCCGGGGGCGTCTGTCGCGTCGAGCACGACGGTGCCATTGGCAAATTTGCGGTCGAGATCGGGAAGATCCGAGACGATATTGCCAAAGTCCGAGAAGGGGATGGACTCGATCTCTGCAGAGCCGAGGGTGAAGAGATATTCGACAACCTCTTCCACCACATCACCGGTGCAGATGTCATAGGCAAGTTGAGCACGGTCCTGACAGGTGGCAGCGGGAGGCGCGCCCGGCACACCGGTAATGGGTGCGGAGCGGTTCTCAAGCGCGCAACGGTTCATGGCTTGGCCGTAATCGGCGAAACAGACATGTGAGTCCGGAGCGGCCGTGGGAATGGGCGTTGTGGCGGGAACAGATGCGGGAAGGGGCGCGGGAACAGGCGTCGCGGTCGGAATGGGCCGCGTATCGGGAATGGGGGACGGGATGCCCGGAAGGGCCTGGGCCGATGCCGTGGTGGCCGTTGCCGCTGTCATCAAAGCAACAAGGCCCATGCCGGCACAGTTTCGCAAAAGCTGTGACCGACGGCCGGCAGCGGATGGCGTGGGCGCAGGCTTTGCGGGCAAACGGATTGTATGATGTGACATGGAACGACCCCCTCAAGACGTTCGGCATGGGTTGCATAGCCTGGATGGCAACGCAAGCGCGTTACGAGGATGGGCCGTGACCCGGTGGCGGAAAGATCGGAAATCAGTCAATCCGCAGTTTGGGTCGCGAGAAATGCTCGCGAAACCAAAGACTTGCAGAAATATCGGGAGATATATCCACCCCCTGCCCTTTGCCCCCATTATGGCAGGATGAAAACTGCGACCCGGACATTCAGGCACAAGGAGGAACGGCTGCTCGAGATGATCGAGGCGCTGGAAAACCGTTTGCTGGCGCTGGTGTGTGACGAGGCGGGGGATGCGGGGTTTGTGCGACTGGCGCGCGGGGTGGCGGCATTGGAGCGGTTGCAGAAGATGCTGGGCGCGCGGGAGGCGCGGGCGGCGAAGGTGCGGGAGACGCGCAAGGCGGAGCCTGTGGGCTTGGCGGCGGTGCGGCTGACGCAGGCGGATCGGGCGCGGATGGACCGGGATGCGGCGCGGTTGCGGGAGGTGGAATTGGGTCCGGTCAGGCGGGGTCGGGAGGCGTCTGCGGAGGTGAGCGGAAAGACAGTGCCGGGCATGAAAAACCCCGCCTCGGCAGAGCCGGGCGGGGTTGAAGTCTGTAAAAGTGAGTCGGGGTTAGCCGGTGTAGCCAGCCTCTTTGAGTCCGGCTTCGAGTTCGGGGAGGGCTTTGAAGAGGTCCGCGACCAAGCCGTAATCGGCGACCTGGAAGATGGGGGCGTCTTCATCCTTATTGATGGCGACGATGACCTTGGAGTCCTTCATGCCGGCGAGGTGCTGGATGGCACCACTGATGCCGACGGCAATGTAGAGCTCCGGCGCGACCGCCTTGCCGGTTTGGCCGACCTGGTAGTCATTGGGGACGTAGCCCGCATCGACGGCGGCACGCGACGCGCCGACGGCGGCCCCGAGTTGATCGGCAATGCCCTCGATCATGTCGAAGTTTTCGCCCGACCCCATACCGCGACCGCCACTGACGACGATCTTGGCGGATGCAAGTTCGGGACGGTCGGATTTGGAGAGCTCTTCGGAGACGAAGCTGGTTTTGCCATGACCGGCATGGGCGGCGACATCCTCGACGGATGCCGAACCGCCATCAGCGGCCTTCTCGAACGCCGTGGTACGCACGGTGATGACCTTTTTGGGGTCGCTGGATTTGACGTAAGCGACTGCATTGCCCGCATAGATGGGCCGCTCGAACACATCGCCGTCAATGCCGGTGATGGAGCTGATCGGCTGCGTGTCGAGCTTGGCGGCGATGCGCGGCATGTAGTTCTTGTGGGTGGCGGAATCCGGCGCGAGCACGGCGTCATAGCCGTCCATAAGCGGGAGGACGGTCGCCTCCATCGCGCCCGCGAGACCATGACCGAGGTCGGCATGGTCGGCGTGGAGCACTTTGCGCACGCCCGAGAGCTTGGCAGCAGCGTCCGCGACGGCTTTG
>JAUKWC010034034.1:0-17155 GCA_032356245.1 Endocladia muricata | reverse complement strand
GCATATGCGTGATGAACCCTTGTGGAGGGTTCATTTGTGAACCCTGTATTTTGAGGTCAAAGGATTAGGGTTAGGGGTTCGGGGAATAGGGATTGGGGAAATAGAGGTTTTCTAAAGGATTAGGGGATTAGAGTTCGGGGATAGGAGGGGATGGAAAGCGCTTGCGAACTACTTGAAAAAACACCTGATTGTGCAGGATAAAATTTTCTGCGTTATTAGCCTGCAAAGAGGGTTCATGTTGCTGGTAACAGGGATTGGTGTGTACATGCGAAAACTTAAAGAACCGTCTGCTTCTGGAGTGTGTATATTTAAATTGTTATCAGCTTGCAATAGATGGTTTCTTTTTCTAGTATTGCAACACACAGACTGTCACTTATGAACTCAGTGACACGAATCATATCTTCAGGACGTTTACAGTCGAGCCAACGTTGATAGATGTTTGTGTTTTATTCTTTCGCATATTTCTGCTGAGTGCTGACAATCCACTACATCGTATCAAAGCGTAGTGTTCATGTTGGCTTTCCTGTACTGCAAAATACGAACCTCTGTTATATAGAAGATCAGAGCAATATCTGCCGCAAGTTCCGGTGCGTAACCGATGTTGGAGCAGCTTCTGTTCCTCCCCATATTTGTGATGATTGCATTCTCACTTCACACACTATCGGTACGAGTCGCACTATCGCACAGCAGGTGTGGAGGGATATCTCTGATGATAGCCTCTAGATGCAAGTCTCTGCACCGTTACCTGAGAGTGACTCTCTTTGATGATGTCACCATTCACTTCGATAGGTCTAGCACATGTCATCACGCACAGCATATATATGATGAAATCAATCGCTGATTCTCGAGGTTCCTGCTTCGACAGTTGTTCTCATCGCACGTCGAAGGAAGGTTGGCACGCCCCTTAGTCCCCAAAACCAGATGGATATCACCTTTATTCGAAAAACCGGGAGGGCCAAACATCGAGTTCGGAAGACCACCGAGATCTTTCTCATTGAGGGCGGACTAGGTAAAAGCACAGAATAACAGCTCGATGTAATTTGGGCTCTACAAAGCAGGATAGGTCTCGTCTGTGTCTCGTAGGCACAGGGAGCGAGGAGCCAGTTTGGGTCCTTTGAGTTTTGACATTACTTCTTTCACACCTCTCAAACAAGCACACATATGATTTAAGAACCCTATTCTAAACTGCGCATATTGGACGACAATGCAAACATTTGAGTGCCTGAGCGTAAATTCAAGATTCTTGCGGATTCTCCATATGTATATCAACCACCCCATATCTACATGAACATGCCATGCAGTGTCCTCCGTGAAGTCATCTGTATTCTAATTGACATTTGCCCTCATAAAAGTCAAATTTCGCGGGGATATTAAAGTATCAGGGAGACAACCCATTTCGCTGCTCTTGGCATCTACTTGAAGCTCTTTGAGTACTCTATCCGGGAAGAGGAGACATGTAGTAAAACTCATAGAACTTTTGGCACAGTGAAAGTTTGAGTGCAACGGAGTTTGCACTTCTTCGCTTTGGGATCACAGAAGGGGTGAGATAAATTACACGTACAACACGTAGCACGTTCCCCATCCGAAGTGCGTAAATTATAAAGTTTCTGGAGGGCCGGTTTTTCAGTTGACCTCATCTGAAGCAAAATCCAATGTCCTGTAGGCACGAGCTTCATACCGAGCATATGAACGGATTTAGTTGAGGGATTTTACGCAATCACTCAATTATAGCCAGATACATATATAGTCCACGGCTCCACCGATTGTTAATATGTAGGCCTCGGCTTTCTCGTCGCTTGATGATGGCGATGAGAACTCATACTTACAGAACATCTTTGTGCAATACTATTGGGATTGTAAGTGAATAAATGTCAGGTGGGTTTCCACTTTTTTTGACGAGAAGTTCGCTTGAGGAAGGCAATAAAATGTATACATCACGTTTCCTACGATATTATGCGAAATGACCAGTGAGACTGAACAAGTAAAGCCTCTCTGGGGTATCTCTGGAGGCACGGTTACGGCAGCAGTGTCCACTTATTAGTGGCTGGTACAGTAGATCAGGGTCCGCGAAGAGATGTGAGGTGCAGCAATCGCCTGCTGTACCAGATCATACGGTTGAGTCCCCGGTACGTTCCTCCTTCCGCGATAACAAAGGAGGGAGAAATGCTCCCGTATCCAAAAATATAAAGATCATTATAATGCAACCTGAACTGTCGCCTATTCAAATGTATGAAAGATCTCTCGTCAGGAACGACTCACAGAAGTACTTTCGCCAGGTCCGTCATGACGCACCGGCAAAAATTACTTCTGTGACCATGCAATTACAACGAAGAGAAGACTGGAGTCAAATCCTCAAGAGCGATCTCGTGTGAATCTCCCATTGTAGTCGAAGTCTACGTGAATATTTGTAAGATGTTCGCACATGCGCAACTAATCGAAAAATCGAAAAAATAGAGTGGCAGTAGCCTATGATAGTAGAAGTATAACAGCGATGAATGTGAATAATACTTCTGGACCCGACGGAGTGAGATAAAATTCGAGTAGAGACAGATGCTGTTTGCACGGAACGACACTAACCAGCTACAGTAGCTGACTCCGCTTGATCGGCTTTAAAACGAGTGTTGCGACGCATGCGCATATGTTCCCTTAGTGAGATCATAGACAGCTCAATCGTTTCTATTCGATTTAGCAGCGGGCGACACGGGTACCGCATATTCGCTGCGGTTTTCTGTATGCCAGGTTTTATTCCCAAGCACACATTAAGCTGTTCTTCAGCAGTCGTCACGGTTGCACTTTGGCGCGGCCACAGCACGTCATCTGGTTGTCTGCCTTCTCCTACCCCCTAACCTGTCGCTGGGCAAACTTTGCGGCTTGTGGTGAGATCGCAGACGATGCAGAATTAATGCGCTTCAAAAGAGAATTGAAGTACTATACTCTGCTTAGCTACATAACTCTGTTCTTGCACTCTCCGATTCGAAACGATGATAGATGCTTCTTAAACGTACAGGGAATTTCAAGACTTTTCTGCACGCAAACTCGGCTGCCAGAATTATCTGAAGTGATGATTTACATGCGGCTTAAACAAAGAGCAGAATTTTGTTTACCAAAGTTCTCCAAAACCATTTTCAGAATTGGCTTTCAATACAGTGTTGTATGGTGTTGAAATCTTACAGCCCGGTACTTTTACCGGAGACATATGGTATCTTCCTCTTCAAACGAAGCGCAATCCGAACCTTATTGATGAACGCCGTTCGCCTCAAAACTCAGCTGTTTGGGAAACAAAAACAATTTACAGAAAAACTTTACGACCGATATTGTAGATTCGAACAGAAGCGATGGACACGGAGCAGACAGTCGTGCCAACCATGCGACACGCTAGTAGTCGTGGTAAAAGCTCAGGGGAGTGGGAGGTATCGTCGACGTCCAAATAAGTAGAAGAAACCATCCGAGAGCAGTTCTACTTATTTGCACATGTCTTAGGGAAATAGGAAACGTTCAGCTTGGTATCGAAAGAGTGTGCACCATCGCTGCGGAGAAATTTCCCAATCATATGATTCTCGACTAGAACCGGGAATGGCGGCTATGGTGAACATGTATATACCAACTGACACTAAACCCAAGTCTACAGCAGCAAAGAAGTGACTATCCTATGCAGCATAAACTACACTTCAATTTTTTCAGAGGGCTGCGTTAACTATGGGTGACCTGGTTGTACGAAATTCCATGGATGGTCAAAATACGCCCGTGTTCACTCATAAACCCAACTATTATCATCATCACGTCAAGGTTTAGATTGGATTTGTAGGGAGAATCGCACTTAGCCTATCGTGTGTGTAAAGATTCCGAAAGTGCAGTGGTTTCCGATCCAATTCAAAACTTCAAGTCAACGGGGTAAAATATTTGCAACACACCTCCAACGCTGTGCTGATGATAACAAGACTCATAACCGCAAACTCACCACCTTGTGCACAAAGGCAATGATATATGGTTATATTGGATCGCAACTCGCATCTGTAATTGAATAGATTCCAATAGAAAAGATATTTGCTCACTGCGATACCGACTTGGGTTTTCGAGACTCGTGGACAAGAAGCCTACTTTGCAATATCTTCTGCTTCCGAACGAATCCGTCGAGCACTACTGTCGCACACATATTTTAGCGTTTTCCATGTAAAACCCTGTCCTGTGTCAGATCGAGGTATGAACATCAGAATCATTTCGGCTTGTGTGGCTCTATTCTAAGAAAACTTTGCCTGCCTATGTGTATGGAGCTCAACCAGCATTTGTAATGTGAGAATGTAATGACTGATTTATTGTTTTTTAAACATAAGTCTTCTAGGAACTCTCTACAAAGCAACAGTTTCTAACCGAAGCGAGTTGCTTAAAGTCAGCGTAAAACAAATGGACCCAGGCACCTATCTTCCACTAAAGGTTCCCGATCAGTATATCACAGAAGACTCTGAATTCTACTTTCCTGACTATCTTACTGTTAGTGTACCCTTTTCACTCAGTGGTCCTGCACTGACCTCTTATCTACATACTAACTGCTTAGCGTGAATCGTGAGAACTGATGAAATTGCTGTTATTTTCTTCTACCGTTTGCCTGAATCGTGCAAGATCCGGCGCCTTCAACACAGGTTGGACTTGAGCGAGTACACGGGTAGCCAATGCATTTCCCAAAATCCGATGTGCCGACGCTGCTGTTATTTCTGTTTGCGGTACATACATTTGCATTCGTGTTCAGTAAGAATTTTCACATCAAAAGCCAGGTGAAATATCGCTATGCTAAGAACGAATACCATATGTGTCTTCACGATGTGTACGCTCTCTCTCCAAAAACTCAGAGATATACCAGCTTACCACATACCGACAGTGCTCAAAATCAAAGTTTGGTGTATGCCCCCACATTTTAGTGTGAATGGTCCAGATATCAGACGACTGCAGCGTCACAGTGGAGATAATGATCGGCTTCTGTCGCTGTAGCGTTGCAGAATATTATATGCTTTTCCAAACATACCAGCAACCACTTTTTCCAATTTCTAATCGTTCAGGACCTGTTCCGCATTATTCTATCTTGGGACAGAAATTACGGCAGCTTCAATCAATAGTCCCCGGCAGGCGCGAAAAAAGAAGTAGTCTCTCCAGTGATTGGGACCTCGGAGGTGCATTCTTGCGTTGCAGAAGGTTTCGTTTAATTATAATATAATTTTCGCCGGAAAAGTTTAACCATAATTCCCCGAATGAAGGTACAGAATAGTGAGACTGGAGACTTACATTTTCAGTGCGAATAATTACCTCACCAGTCCTGCTGCCAGAGTTGTACCACGGAGTAATATTTAGTGATACCTCTAATAATGTAGAAGGGCTGTTATTCGCTATTAGCGGAGGATTAGGGGTTCCATTACTTTGTCTATGTCATCTATTACATGTGCGAAAGTGCTGCATTCTCCGTGAAAAGTAGACTTTGACATTCACAGATGGTCATTGAGGCAACCAAAAAAACCTGGTACTTCTGCAAAAGTAGGAAATGCAAGGAGTTTTGACCGGCACATTCAGCTGCTGTTAAGACAGTTTGTCCAATGCAGCGAGGCTGCACTACAATACACACTCATACACACTCGGAAACGCGGATATAAGCATTTGAAGCAGAACTGATGTAAGCCCTGACAAATACATATTGTGAGATCAAAACTATTGTAAAAATCTTCTATATTCTGAGCATTTACACGTGCGCTCACAATACTCTCGTATCCAGTCGTGGTTTGCTGCAACAGGGCACAAAGAGTAGTCAAAAGAATTCTGTCGTGTACCTCCGGTTTGAGAACGAACTCAGATTTGCAGGAACGATTACGGGGACACGCGTGTTAGGAACAGCGAAACTGAGCTGAGTGTTTTAGTCCTGCATCGCTAACAGTCTTGCGACTTTATGCCCGGACACAATCGACCACGGTCTCACTTTTTTCTGTATGCTCTCAGAACGTTGGAGGGATGATATGAATGATGCTATTTTATTATCAATGTACGTTGGAACCCTTTCTTGCAGTTTCTAATTTTCCGTCATCGATTCAATATCTCGGTTTTGAATTTATCAATTGAAGCATGCATTTATTTTTTTACATATTGCATCCGAACATAACAGCAACCCATTACTCAAACTGTCACTTGATACGAAGGGCTCCATGGGTGCTTCTTTCCTTTCCAGCAATAATGAGCGGTCTTTGTATTGTTCCGGTACAGACAAGGTTGGCACGCTCGCTAGCACCAACGTCCAAACTTCTGCTCAGCTTTGATTACACGTGTGAGAATGTAAGAAAGGTTGAAATAAGTTTCCAAATCCAAAAAAACGGCAATCAATAAACACTGCATCTGAAAAGTAGAAAATCATTTTCCAATACGAATGAAACAGTTGGTGCACTTTCGTTTGGACTGCAAGTGTGCTACTCTCGGACGTTACACAAGTGCTTACCACGCCGTCGTTGCTGTGCTCTCGAAATGCTCTTAGATGACTGCACACCGATACTCCTGCTATAATTTCTATCAATGTTCTGTGGAAAGGAATCGGTTTGAATGTTCTTTAAATCCTCCCTCACACAAAGGTGAAAATTTGAACTCTTTTGTATAGTTAGAAGACCTGTTAGCTTGTGCACTGTGGGTCCCATTCCATTGCGAAAAGAAGAAATAAATGCGGTATGAGAGGCTGTGGCTGAAGCTCTAGTTGTTAAGTTTGATGTCGAAACGCCGAAACATATACGCAAAATTGCTTGAGCTTGGTTCTCTATGTAATTTAATGAACATCAAAACCAGGATTCCAATCTTGTGGTCATCCATAATGTTTTGTCTTTACATTAGGCAATTGATTAGGAAAAGATTTGATCTCATCAGCAACAGTACACGGCCGCGAATGAAAGAAATCGAGTTTCACTATCATTACTTAAAGACCATTGAATATTCCAATGTGACCCTCAGTTGAAAAGTACATGTAGGAATAGTCCTAGCCCACATACTGTAAGAATATGTGGCATCGTCCCCGTTTTACATACGTACTTATATCATGGTGCCAACTGCAGATAAATTCATCAAACTGCATGCGATGTGCACCATCGTATGAGGTCTACAGAGAGAAAATTACCGGTGATGCTGTGGAAAAGAAGCCTGAAGTTGTTTCTGTAAACCCTATTTGTCGATTATGTGTGATATAACAATTCGATTATCAAACAACCCAATGAAGACAATGGTTTGGTGGAAGAAAGGATATTCGTGAAGTGATCGAACGCTGTTGCTTGGAATGAGTTTCCATTTTAGGCGGGTCTTCTATTTTCCAAGCGCAAAGTACATGTGACTTCTAAACCTTCCTCGGACTGCTTATCAGTGGTGAAATGTTTTTGCTCCACGACCCATCAGCATCCGTGTCTTTCTAACATGAGTTGAAGTTCCTTCGCATTCCAAGGGTCGCTGGAGAAAAAACTGTTCAGCACACGATTATGAACACCGTAAGGTCAGGTCCCTTGACGAGTAATGGTGTGCGGTTCTGCCACCCAAAGATCGTCTTCGAGGAAAATGCCCGGCTCCATCTCGTAAGACATGTGGCTTGTTCTAGCTCGCACAATGCAAGTACGGAAAAAAAACACGACGCACTGGTTCTGACTTCGTTTTATCATTCTTGACATAGTGGAAATATGCGAGTAATCTTGCACTATGAAACTAATCTGAAAAGATTTTGATATTCATATAGAAAATACGCTCGATCTATGGATGAGTTATTTATGCCAGATTCTGTCTGTTGTTGTGGTTTCGTGGTTTCGCAAATGTGACCTTTGAGTTCACTAAATCAACCTTATTGAAGGCCCCACAATTCTCAAGAGGTTGCAGGTCTTCAGTATCCCTACCACCTGTGCAGTATATAACGGCCGCGACGTATCACTGGTGGAAGAAACAACCAAGCAAGTAATCACAGTGTTTGGTCAGCGACTATTTGATTCTTTTGTGTTTCGTCTTGTCATTCTGGCAAGGAGGGCATGCAGAGCGCAGAGTTGGGTGTTCTGGGACCTATTTACGTTGAATGGACCTCATAATGAGGCGCGTGGAGATACCCCAGAGCATTCAACTCTTCGTCCCGCAGAGCCTTTCTGGCAGCATTCAATTTGTGTCTCTCCATCTTCAGCGATTCATTATGCGGTCAAAACTTGCTGCGTACAATACGTTTCAGGCATGGTTATGTCATGAGTTGACGAAAGCGTTGTGCTGAGACATGAATAGCCACAGCGGATCCGGGTTCTTCACTCCGTCTGAAGCGCGGAACCGTTTCAGCCGGGGTCGACGATGATGAAATGCTTCACGCCTTATAGCTACTCATCATCACTAGGTGTAAACCCTCGTCATTCCCAAATGGCTCTCTTCGAGGGCATAGCCTTAGAGTGGTTCAATGACAAGTTTGTGATTGCTATCCATTCCCAACACCAGTTTTCTTCTTTCCGGTACAGCTCTATCGAAGTCTGGTTATGTGATCCCATTGAAGGGCTGATGGATATTACGGCTTGTTGACGGTATTGTACGAAACGCCCAAGCCTTCGAGAGCTGTCTATGAATGGGAGCTGGACCTTATTCTTTGTGAATCAGAAAGTGTCAAGATTAGGTTCAGGACAAGGACAGGTGCAACTAGTTCAGTGTCAGATCTCGCCTTTGCCATGCAGGGAACGTAGGTACAGGGAGTTCGTGTTCGGGAATTGATAGCAAAACAGCACGCTGGGAGTAAAGATGAGGCGGAGGTCCCTTTTCATCACTCAAACGCGAGCAGTTCGATAATGCTACTGTGCACATAGATTTGCAATCAATTAGCTACTATCCCCTCCGTTCGCAGCTTTTCGACGGAGCTTTTAATCTGTGTATATGACGAGAGCGACCTCCCTACATGACCCCTGCTCCGACTTATCCTTACTGTGTTCAGTTATGGATGTAGATAGCAGCATCCAGGCGACTAAACTGCGTTGATTTGCTACTACTTGTTGGGAGCTACACAGCATGCCCAAACACTAGCAGGGATACTAGATTGTTCCGAGAGAGGCTCTATACGTGTGCTGTCGATGAGGAGATGCACACATTCGATCTGTGATGGAAAGCTTCGCTCTCGAATAAGGGTGTACAGTTTGAGAATCACAGGTGTCCTTCCGTGGGCGAGATCATGTGAGGAGCAGTGCCGGACGCCAAATTTCATTACTGTAGCTGTAACATTTCCACTGACCTGTAGCCCCCTGAAACAGATTGGCACTGTTGCTGACCTCAAAAATCCATACACCCGTGATCAGTTTGCTGCAGAGTGGTGGGATATATTAAATTTAGTCTACTAAGAAATATACAGGGTACGGAGTGACTTTGGGAAAATCAGAACATCCATTCAGTCGTAGCCACGTGTCTTGTATTGATTACCAGTATGTTTCGTCGTCGGGAACCGTATAGAAGCATCGAATATAAAGTTGCCATCGCATAGCTTCCAACATGACCGTATGAAGCGGCTTATCTGCATTCCCCCCCGCCTCTCCCCTCCCCCAAATTCCTTGTAGTTCGTTAGAGTGGAAAGTTTATATTGCTACCGCTAGCAACATGATGTTTTGCCCACACGCGAAGAGATGACAATGGTAGTATGTTTGTTTTCTGTTGCACGAGGTTCAGTTGAAACTAACACTTGAAAGCATTGCCGGACTCATTTTTCATTCGTACCTACTGTAAGATAGTGTCAGATTGCTGCAGTTTCTCCCTGTGTCCGGTGTAGACGAAATTATTTTCGAATTTGTTCACATAGTGAGAGTTTTCGCAGGCATACTGTACATTTTCTGTCAATTTGGTACCGAGTTTTAAATATTTGGGATGGCCCGTTGTTAATGTTCTAAATTTGGAGGAGCACTCAACGAATATATCCTATTTGGGCAGAGGTTTAAAGTTTCATGGAAAATATTTAGGCATGTCGGGAATCCGAAATGTCAAATGTAATCGACGAGGTGGAAGTTTCGGTTTTGGTGGTGCAGCCCAGCTTTGCTCGGTATCCGACAAAGGACCGGTTTGGACGAAATCGAGCTTTGTTCAGATTTGGCAGAAGTAAAACGTCGCAAAGTTTCGTTGCAAAATTCTCCGGTTCATTGCGTACAGTATCTGTGCTGAGTCAAATGGTCGAGATGCGCATTGTGATGTGAGCGTTCCCTCATTCCGTTGGTAGAGCCGCTCAAGCCCCACGCACTTGTTGCATTGGATCGTCATTTGTGCATCGAAGTTGACACCAGGGCGAAGGTTTTCATGTTCATCTTTTCAAGTATTTGCGTCTTCTTCAGGCCTCTCAAAAGGTTTCATCCATTCAGAGCTTTCCCAACCCGAGTCGGCAGTCGGCCACTGCATCTATCCTGAGTACGGCAAACGCAGTGCCATACCGTTTAATTGGTGTTCGCCAGACCGCGGCGACTGGTGGTTTCCAGTAGTCATGGAGGGCATTGGTGGCAGGCTCGTGACAACTGCTGGTGTTGTGTACACCTTCCTTTTCTCAAACGTCATATCCTTCGTTACTGTGGTCATGATCGATGGTGTTTGTGGCGGCATTGTGGCTGTATGGCGATTCTTCAATCTCAATCATAGAGCTCTGGTCGACTTCTGCGCCGCAGTACTGCAGCTGTGGTTTTCTATATTTATGGGTCATTTGGAACACTTTGGTGGTTTAACTCTAGTGATCACAGGCGATGCGCTTTTTCCTCACGAGTCTGCTTTAGTCGTGTGCAACCATAGATCCTGGGCTGACACCATTGTGATATACTCTTTGGCTCGGCAAGTTCGCATGCATGGCGACGTCAAATTTTTGGCAAAGCGCTCGTTGCTCCTATTTCCAATATATGGATTTGCTGGTTACGTCCTGGATGTCGTGATCTTTATCAAGAGACAGTCTACAAGCGCCGGCCGACGAATGACCAAGGTTTTCTCTAATCTTACAGATCGAAAGCGTCAGGGAAGAGCGTATTGGCTCATAAACTATTTGGAGGGAACGCGTTTTACGGCGAAAAAACTTGAAGCTGCAGTCGAGTTCGCAAAAAAGCGCGACTTGAAAGTACTCGATCAAGTCCTGCAGCCTAGAACGAAGGGATTTATCGCCACCGTTCATGCTCTCAGAGGCAGCGCTGCTGCAGTATATGATATCACAATCGGATATGAGGAAACAAGGGAAAGAAATATGTCACCCACGTTTGTGCAAATGTATTTTGTCCCAGCCCGTGCTTCCCGTGTTATTCACGTACATCAGAGAAGAATTTCTCTGGATGAAGTTCCAGACAATGAGGCTGAATTGAAAACTTGGATTTACAAATTGTACGAACAAAAGGATGAACTGCTACGCGGCTTCCGAGCGAATGGGAAGTTCGATGGAAACCCTATGCGATGGAATCGCATAACTTTAGCGTACTGGCTTCGATGTCAAGCCACAGTCTATGGAGCTCTGGGCGCCTGTGCGCTTTGCATTTATTTTGGCTGGCAGTGTGTCCGGTGATGCCAAATGACTTCTAAACTTTCAACGAGATGATCTGGTCCTAGCACGAATACAACGCGCAACTGCAAAGGACCTTCTCTCCTAAAAAGATAACTGTGCGGCACAATCTTTTATTCTCTCCAGGTTTAACCATTCTATCGAATTACTGTCCGCCGGGCATTACTGAAAAGGTGAGGCCGCAGAGTGCTTACATGTCACTCTTGCGGCTGGTCGAGGCAGTTGCTGACGACCTCAAATACGTCCTTCGATAGACCTTCAGTAGTCTTGATCCTCTTCAACTCGGCTTCCATTTGAGCCTGGCGATCCTCGTCATATTTTCGCCAGCGAGTAAAGCACCTTGCTATACGCGCCGCAACTTGCGGGTTGAGCCCGTTCATATGAATCACTTGATCAGCCAGAAATCTGTAACCGCTGCCATCCGCAGGGATATGCAGACTACTCCGTCCGTATCCCACGATAAGTGCATAAACAGAATTCGGAATAGTCTCTTTGTAAGCTTTGTGCTGCGTGAGAGTCTTCACAATATCCAGTGCATCGTCGCGAGACGTCGTTGACTGAATTGCCAACCATTTGTCCACTACGAGAGAGTAAGCTTCCCATTTCTCGAAGAACTCATTTAAAGCAGTTTCTCGCTCTGTAGTTTTGGTTGATGCCAGCACACTCAGAGCTGACCGAACGTCCGTCATGTTTGCCCCGTCCCGAATTATCTGCAGACACAAATTGTATATCTCTTGCTTTTCCAGTGCTGCAAGATACCCTAATGCCACATTCTTTAGGGCACGTTTCCCTTGTGAGGCCGGATCGAGCTTGTACTCTCCGGTATCTTCGAGCCCAATGTCAAGAATCTTCTGAAAGTCTGATTCAAGATGAGTCGCGAGTCTCTTGACAACGTGCTTACGAGCAGCACGGATACGAATTGGGTCGGCCACTTTCATTTGTTCTGAGATGTACGATTCTGGAGGTAATATGAATACCTCAGCGCGAAGAGCGGAATCAATATCCTCATTCAGCAAGGTCTTCCTGAATGCATTCACGATTGTTTCAGGGACGTCAGCAAAGGTGTCTCCATTTGACGCGACACAGTCGAGTATGAACTTAAGCGCAAGTTCTTGACCCGCGTCCCACCGCGTAAACTCATCGGTATCGTTTGCCATGATAAACGATAATTCGTCTGGTGTAACTCCATCCTTCCACACCATCTTCACTGGAGCACTAAACTCACGGAGAAGTGACGGAACACTGCCCTTGGGAACGTTGTGAAACACAAACTCAGCGTTCGCATCAACTAAATTAAGAACCTTGCACATTTGGGGTTGACTGCCGTCACCAAGATCGACTAGAACTGCCGCGCCGTCAGGACCAATCAGACCCATGCGGATAGGAATGAATGATGGCTGAGTCGTTGGTTGTTTCTTTGTAGACGGAATGCTCTGAACGAAAGATAGTGTCATCGTAGATGATTCTTCATTATGGGCAACAGCCACGGTTACGACAGGAGTCCCAGCCTGCGAGTACCAGCGGCGGAAAACTGTCAAATCTATATCAGGGTTCGCATCTTGAATTGCCTGCACCCAGTCTTCGCAGGTCACTGCTTTGCTGTCGTTGCGCGAAAAGTAGATATCGGTCCCTTTCCGGAAACCTTCTGGACCGACAATTGTCTTGAGCATACGAATGACTTCAGCACCCTTGTTATAAACAGTTGCTGTGTAAAATGAGTTGCAGGTAATGTACGACGCTGGTCGAATTGGATGAGCCATCGGACCGGCATCCTCTGCAAACTGTGAGTTTCGAAGGCTCGTCACGTCTCGGATGCGCTTCACCGTAGCTGAGTTCATGTCCGCCGAGAAGCTCTGATCTCTGAAAACTGTCAAGCCCTCCTTCAGGGACAATTGAAACCAGGAATTGACCGTCACTCGATTCCCCGAGTAGTTATGAAAGTATTCGTGAGCAACAACTCCTTCCACTGCATTAAAATCTGCGTCTGTGGCCGTTTCCTGACTGACCAACACGTACTTGGAATTGAACACGTTCAAAGACGTATTCTCCATAGCCCCGAACACAAATGACGGAACCGCAACAATATTAAAAATGTCGTAATTGTACTCCAGTCCGTACACATCTTCATCCCATTTCATTGCTCGTTGCAAACTTCTCATCGCATGGTGACACTTCTCAACTTCACCTTCGCCCTTCACATACACTCTCAATGTAACGTTTCGCCCACCCATGGTTGTAAATGAATTCTCCAGGTGAGAAAGGTCACCTGCGACAAGTGCAAACAAGTAGCAAGGTTTTGGAAAGGGATCAACATACTCTGCCCAATGTCGCGTCGGATCCGTGTCGACATCTCCTTTCGAAACACAATTTCCATTGCTCAGCAGCACGGGGTACTGACGCTTGCCTGCTTCGATGCGTACGGAAAACTTTGCCATCACATCAGGGCGATCCGGGTAGAACGTTATCTTTCTAAACGCCTCAGCCTCACACTGCGTGCAATAATCACCCGCCGTCATATACAGACCATCTAACGCTGTGTTCTTGGCCGGTTTCACAACTACCGCTGACTCAAACACAAACGGAGAATCCGGAACGCCCGGCACAGTGAGCGTATTCGCGACGGTATCATGGTGAAACTCGGAGGGTTCCAACACACGACCGCCCACCTTGATAGATCCTTCAAGAATCACTAGACCCTCGCCGTCGAGCACAAGCGGCGCTCCAGCGGGGGAATTCGGACAAACCGAAAGTGTGGCACGCACAATTGTGTTGAGACCGTCGTCATCGAGCTCGAAAACGAGACGCGTATCGGACACAAAGTACTTGGGAGGTGTATAATCTTTCAGATACTTGACGCGAGGCTCGTTTGCCGTCGGAGCCGTAGCAACATCCGGCGCAGCCGAGGCCACGGTCGTGGCTGTCTGTTGGAACGGCATAAACGGTCTGTGAGAGCGCGGTGTGTTACGCAACGTAAGAAAAACCGACGACCGCAAAGACGAGGATCGGCGGAGAGAAAAGTGGACAGGATTGCGGGCAAGTGCAGAAGCTACAAAGGCGGCACGGGTTGATCGGGCAAAGGTGGACATGGAATGCGGCGTGCAGGGTTGTACAGAGAGAGTTGTCCTTATGAGTGGGAACTGGTGTTTTCGAATGAGCCCTCCAGCGAAGCAGATGACTACCAACCAGACGGGCCAAACCCCCAAACCTGCTGCAAAAGCCGCACCCTGTTCCTCTCAAAACACGCATGATTCGATCAATCTCCAAAATTTCAGCTCAACGCGCTCTCCCAGATGGCGTCGTCCCAGGGACGTCTCTGTGGGTCAAGAAACAGGTACGGCACCCGTCATTTCAGACCCCGGTGTCAGCAGTAGACTAATATCAGACTTTGTCAAACTACGGATGACAAGCTAGCGATTGCAAAGATCATGAAAGACGTGTACCAGATTTCTCTGCAGAGCACCGAAACTCTAGATGCAGAGAGAACCAGCACGGCGAGGTCGACGCCAAGATCGAGAAAATGATTGATTACTCAGGGATTAGTCTTCCGCTTGAAGACGAGGCGATCCGTCTTCCACTCTACATTCTCCGCTAGCAACTAAAATGCAAACAATCACGAGTAAAGAGATTAATATTTTACGTGCTGTTAGAAAAGGTGCTTCGGGCATCAAAAGATACACACCCACTTCATCCTAGTCTGCATGGGCCTGCCACAACCCGCAATCCAGTTCAACACACAAAATGATTCTCCTCGCCGACAGACCGAATCAGTCGATCCGAGGCGACATGGGGTTTTCGACTACAATTCTATCTGAACGAAGACAATAACTTGCGTGGAGGTGAGCATTCCAAATGTGCGCACTTGTGCAATTCTTGCCGAAAGTTTTCGTTCTTCCGATGCGCAATCTCACCTCATTCATCATCTTCGTATGTCAATTACCGGCCTTGGGCACAATCCTCGATGCCGAAAACCAGTCTTCCGCTTCTGTGCATGCATGCTCAGCAGATTAGGCGCAAGTTAAAAATTACTTCGACGCCTTCGACCATCCCTACCAATTAACCCACTATGATACACAAAACATACACAATGGCCGTAACATTCCTCCCCCTTTCGGAACATCCCAGCTATCTTCGCGGGACGCGGTGGCACTCACCAACCGCCTCCGCCCCCATTGTTGTGGTACGAACCACCGCCGCCGTGCGACCCGCTGTAGCCGCCACCGCCACCATAGCCGCTGCCTCCGCCGCCGCCGCCGCCGCTACCACCACCATAGCCACTACCGCCACCTCCATAGCCACTGCCACCATAGCCACCACCGCCATAGCTGCCTCCTCTATCTTCCCAACTAGACTGCTGACCCCACCGGCCAAAAACAAGACTGCAAAATGCTGAAGCGACAATCATTACCAGAAACCAGAAAAGAGACTTATCTCCTTCTTCTTGTTCAGTATTTCTAGTCTTTGACTTAGCCAGTGGCTCAACGCGACCGCTCGCTTTTGAGTCATTGACTCTCGGTGTATGGGATGCCTGCCATTTCGACATCGGCAGGTTCAAAATCTCCGCAGGAAATCGAACTCTAGCGCTAAAGGACTGACCTGGACGCACGGGCCGTTTAATTTCAAAGACAATCGTCCTAGGATCGACTTTCCGGGCCTTTGCCTTAACCCCTTGGCCACTGAAATAGCTTATCTTCCCTGCAAGCTGTACTGGCAAATGGACAGTCACCCTGCTGCGATTAATAGGAGCATTTCGCTCTGGAAAAAGCGCCTGCCAATAGATTAGGCTATCGCCTTCATTTGCCTGAATACTGCCAATCACTCGGTAGTTCAATTGAAAGATATGGGACTCGGGGGTATTGAGCGGATGCTCCCAGCGTATCCAGTACTGGCCTCTCTCAATTCCTGTTTTAATGGGTAGCTGTCGCCCTGCCTCAGAGACCGTCACATCGGTGATTTGATCGACAAAAGTCAATGGAATATATCGATGGCGTTGATTCGTATGGGGAGCCGTGAAGTTATACTTTTGCGTTTCGCTAACCAGAAGATCGCCATTCTCTTGAAGAACCAGATCAACATCAATAAAATCCCAGAAGAAAGGCGATGCAGCCTGCGCGTTGCTCATTCCTAGGCTCAGTAAGCAGACACAAACACCCACCACAATCCATTTGAATAGGGAGGGAATTCTTTTATGGTTCGATACCATGGCAAAGCTCAGAAACGTCAACGGAGAAAGAAAAGCTGCTTCTTCTCAGTCGATGGGCAGAAGTAATAGCCAAACTTGGGTTCTAGTGTTGCTGAAAGAAGGGATGAACAGATTTTCAGAACCCAGGTTGGCTATAGGTTTGTTTGGAATCTTCATCCTGGTAATCAGTAACGCTGTATTTCCATCTGCCGGGACGACAACATCGAGATTAGGCGGTGATCGCCTTCCAAAGCCCATAAGTCCCCTTATGAATTGAGTTATGGCATTGCTAGATAAATCGCCAGAACCTCTGACCTAGCTGAAGAATCGGGCTCATTCCGATCTAAGATTACTCGTGACCGGTCCTTGGTTTGAGGCTCCTCAGTTCAGTGCGCCGCCCCACCCCTCGTAAACGCCGTTTTCGCCTTCGTAGCCTGTCGCTGCGATCGCTGCTCGGCCTCTTG
>JAUKWC010034023.1:0-17160 GCA_032356245.1 Endocladia muricata | reverse complement strand
AAAATACGCAAACGAGCGATTAGATTTTGTCGCTTCTTCGATGTCAAAGACTTTGACTATTTCGATCATAAAGTCAATATACGAGTCAAAGCGAGATGGCATCAAATGCAGAAACTTTTCTTTCGAAATTTCTGCCGTATCGGTTGTTTTTCGTGAGAGGCCAAGTTTCTTACAGGCATCTTGATCTAGGCCAGCCAAGTACCAGCTCTCAATTTCCTGTACAACACTTTGTAGCTTTACTTCATCAATATTGGAGAATACTTTTTTAACTTTCTCGATTTTAGACGAAATTGACGGGCTTAGATCAGCATCGGCGAAAAAGATATAATCCGCATTCATTGACAAAATCGCTCGCAGAAAATCGCAGACTTTATCAGACTTTTTTTGCGCATACTGGTAAGTTTTGATCCAAGCATAGTCGTGTTGTAGGGTGGTTGAGCATATGTGAGAAATAAGGCGTTCGTCGTCCGATCCTTCAACAAAAAGATATAAGCCATTAGTTGACATGCGCCACACCAAGCAAATCCTGCACGTACAACTCCTCTATCCCAATATTGTTTTGCAAGAATACTTGAATTTCCTCAAATTCGGACGGCCTACATATTTCAGAGTATCCTTGCTTGTTTCTGCTAACAAGATAAAGATTCTCTTGGGACACAGAACGCACTACTTCTGGATTATGCGTTGTAATAATTAGCTGCTTACTCCGTGAGACATCTTCGAACATGTTGACAATATTTGAAATCAAATGTGCGTGAATGTTGCGCTCTGGCTCTTCGAAGATCACGGGGCCTTTATCTTCAAAATAGAGTGCCACAATCAGCGCCAGCATATTTACTGTTCCATCGGAAACGAAGGAGGCAGGGATGAATGATTTTGCAGCAGTGTATTGCTCGTTTACGGTAAAAAGAACGGATTTATCTGCTAAATTTCGCACGTTAAAATCGTTAACAAAAGGAAGTAGATCGCCAACCAGATTGAGAAACTTTCGCTTTTTATCCTTATCGTCACTTATGTTTTTTAGAACAATAGAGAGATTACTGCCGTTCTCTTCTAACTCTTTAAGCCCTGTAATTGACGTGGCCCTTTTGGGCAGCTTGGCATCAAAATCGTATATTGCAAAGCTGTCGAATGGAGAAGATAACCTGTGTGCAAACTCGAAAAATGGCGTTTCGAGCAGCAGCTTTTGGGGTGCTATCTCCAAATCATCTGGCAAAAATCCGGGTAAAATAAGATTCTCAGCTTTTAGTTGAACTGAGTCTGGAATTTCGACATGTGTCTTTATTTTGCGGCGACTATTTATAGAGATTTCACCTTTGCCCACACCCATTTGTTCAATCTCAGTCCAACCTTCATCATCTTCTTCAAGCAATACAAATTCGTACCCAAACATCAAACTATCTTGGACAATCTTAAAACCATTGCCGCGCTGATGAAAACGAATGCCAAATTTATATTCAACCTCGCTTACTTTAATACCAATAAAACCCTGTTCGGCTCTGTGCCCAAACCTCAAATCAACCTCATATGCAACGGCTATTTCAAGGTTTGTACTTGCACTTAAATCTGTATTGCGCAAGTACTCTACACCACCTTCCATTGATATTGCATTATCCAAACCGTGCGCAGAAATATTACGCAGAAAATCAAAAATCCGAACAAAGTTCGACTTTCCAGACGCGTTCGCACCAATAAACACATTTAGATCATTTAGCTCTAAATCTAGTTCAGCAAAACTCTTGAAATTTTTGGCCCGTACTCTCGTAATTTTCATAACAATTCAATAATTCATAGCGATCCGGTAAGGCGAGGCTAAAAATGGGTGAGGAGAATCGTTGAGGCATCAAGCGCTGTACTCAACTCTCGTCCCCTGCGATTTTTAGGTTGCTCCCGCCACCGACTATTGAAAAGTTACTTTTCTCTCAATAAGGTGATTAGAGTTTGCTAAACTTGTGATCGGCAAACTGCGTTTATTGTACTCCGCACCAGCACAAAAGTACATTTTTATCTGTGGGTAAATTGTCTCTTCTTGTTGAAGAATCCACTCTTTTCAAATAATCCACAAAAAATCTGGATAAGCGTTCACCCTATCCCTCAGATCAGGCAGGTGACAATTACTTATCTAGATAAACCGTGCAACCCACGGGGGGCTAGATGGTCGCTGCAAAATAATCCATTCCTAAAATAAGCCCAATACATCAAACAACCTACATAATTTGTCTCTTGTCCATCTCTGCTAAATAATGCATGCTCAGATCTCTTAAAAAATTTAGTCAAGCGAATGAGGGACCAACAATGAAGCTCGTTATTCTTCACACCAACGATACCCACGGCCATCTCAATCCGCTCCCCAATGCAGATGGTCGAACACTGGGCGGATACGCTCGCCGCGCAACATTTATTAAACAACAGCGCGCCGCACACGAAAATTTGCTGCTTGTTGATGCGGGTGATTTCTATCAAAGCAGTCGCTATTGGCATGCGTTTCGCGGCGAGCCAGATATTCAGTTGATGAATCAGCTTGGCTACGATGTGGCTGCGCTGGGCAACCATGATTTTGATGCGGGGCTGGATCTGCTGGCAACCCGTATTTCTCAAGCCAATTTTCCACTTTTGTGCGCCAATATTGTGCCGGATCCTGCACAGGCATCGGCTGAGATGTGGCAGCCGTGGATGATTAAACTCGTGGATGGTGTGCGGGTTGGCTTTTTTAGCTTATTGGTGGACGATCTGCATTTGTATAGACCTGAATTTGCGCAGACAATGACGCGCCGTCCGATTCACGAAACGGCGCAGCAGATAGTGGATCAGTTACGCGATCAGACGGATGCGCTGGTTCTACTTTCGCATTTGGGGCATGATGAAGATGTGGCGTTGGCGGATGCTGTCGGTGGAATCGATTTGATTATTGGTGCGCATACTCACACGCCGCTGCACGAAATTTGCTGGGCAAACCATCTTCAAAGCGAGTGGAGAACGCCGATTGTGCGCGGCATTGTAGGCGGTCAATTGATTGGGCGTGTGGGGCTAACGATTGAACGCACTATCGGCGCAAAAGAGCAGTCGTGCGTGCGTGATTATGGTCTGATTGCGCTGGATGATTCGTTTGCGGATGATGCGGAGGTGGCGCAAGAGGTGGCGCGCTGGACGGCGCGTTTGCCAGATGAGCGAGAGTTGGGGCAGTTGCTTACGCCGATTGATACAACGCAAGGGGTTAAGGCTGGCGGCGAGAGCGCGGCCGGGAATCTTTATGTAGATGCGCTGTTGGCGAATGGAGGTTCTACGGCGCAATTGGCTTTTGCACAAATGGGCACGTTGCGTGGGGATCGAGCGTATGGGCCAGGGTATTTTACGAATCTTGATTTGAGTGAGTATCATCCATTTCCTAATTGCCCGACCACGCGCCGACTCAACGGGCCGCAGATTAAGATGCTTTTAGAGCGAGGGGTGTCGGCGTTGCCAGAGGCTTCAGCCTGTTTTGTGGCCGTAGCAGGGTTGACGATGGATGTTGATGTGAGCCGCCAGCCACAGCGGATCGATATTGAGAGTGAACGGGTGCTTGCGCATGGTCAACGGGTGTGTGATGTTACCTATCACGGGGAGCCGATTGACCTCAACAGAGACGACTTACACTTTAATGTTGTAATGGATGAATTTATGGGCAAGGGCGGTGCTGGTTTCTTTTTTCTCAAAGATAGCCCTGTGATCCACCAATCGGCTCGCAGCGGGGCGGAGTTTGTGGCTGATTATTTTGAGCGGCATGGCCCGGTTGGACCGACTGTGGAGGGTCGGATACGAATTTGGGGGTGAGGCGGGAGCGGTAAAAGGTGGGGTCAATCCTTTGTGAACGACGCGCTCAAATGGGCAAAATTTGTTCAATTATGACATGGCGTATATGATGACGGTATGACTGTTCGTACCAATCGACAAATGATAAGAATCTTCTTTGCGCTGGTCATCTGTGCTGGGATCTATGGGTGTAATTACGCTTTGGACAACTGGCAGGTATCGGGCGATAGCCTTGGTTCGTTGACCTTGAATGAGGAAAGCGATTGGGTTGATTTTGCCGCGGCGTTGGGCGAGGAGATGTTGCAGCTATTTTTGGGGCTGACTTCGCCGAGCGGGTGAGCGGGCTGGCGAAAAGTTGAGTAAAAAGAACGAATGAAATAGAAGAGGGTGACAGGTTTTGAACTCTGTCACCCTCTTTTTTTGCTTTTATGACGGGGTATGGGGGCTGATAGGCGTTACGTTACGAGCGAGCTCCTCGTCGTGCTGGATCTGGATCGTATGGGCAGTAGAGGTTGTTGCGCACTTCGTTGAAGTAATCGCATAGGAAAATGTATGCTGGCCGGAATTTGGGTCCCTCTAAGCTAGGATCCATAATTGCCCACCAGTATTGCTCTTCATCTTCGGGGTTGCCGTCATTTAACCAATCGGTGTTGGGCATGGTCAATAGGCTCATTAGTCCGATCCAGCCCGACCAGTTGGCTGCTGCATATTTGTAGGCACGGGTTAGATATTGGGCTTGAAGTGTTGCATCGATTCCGGCGTCGGCACCGTGCCATTTATAGGATGCATTTACGCTGTCATAGGTCCAGCCAAATTCTAGCAACACAATCTTCTTACCGGCATCGCCGTTATCAACCATAATTTGGCGGATGTCCTCGACGTGTCGGAAGGAGAAGAAGCGATAGCCGCCATATTTTTGATCGGCTGCGGCCTCGGCTGGATCCAGTTCTGGTGGGGCGGCAAAGCCCGATCCGTGGACCCCAAGCATGTCAAAATAGCCAGCACTGTTGCCACCCATTGCGGCGTACATCTGACGATAGAATTTGTCATCCGGCATCGCGACCTCATTGTCTGTGCCGGTTGGTGCCATACCGGCGCTGATCACGATTGCGTTGGGGTTGCCGCGCTTGATTGCAGCATATGCCTTTTGCAAAAAAGCCGCATATTGCGCTGGGTTTGGTGGATTCTCGCCCCACTCGCGGGCAAGGTTTGGCTCGTTCCAAATTTGGTATGCTTGAATGCAGCCGGCTGCGCCGGGCGAGCAGTTGTAACGTTGCGCCAATGCATAGGCATAGTTGGCAAAGCTATCGGCATTGGCCGGTGGCGGGCCAGCCCAGAAGCTGGTCAGCTCTGGATCGGTGCTTAAACGCGCCAAAAGCCGCAATTGATTCTCGTGCGCCTGGTTTACGACGCGATCCGCAATCGTCCAATCGTACTGTCCAGAGCCGCGTCCTTCGATTGTCTCCCATGCAAAAGAGTGTTTGATCCAATCAAATCCAGCATCCTTCATCAGTTTGAGGTCGCGATCTGCGGTCTCTTCACGCCACCATAAAAAGGCTTGTGCGCCAAAAGCCGGATTCCGCATTGTTGCCGAAAGGAAGTTTGCCGGTCGGGCGGCTGCAACAGGAGTAGACGTGGACGCAATAACTACTGCCGCGGCTGTGTCTGCGGTCGGTGCTACTGCTGCTGCTCCCGCTGGGGTAACGGTAGGCGCTGTTGTGGGCGCTGTGGTCGGTGCGACAGTAGATGCAGCGGTCGGTGCGACAGTGGGTGCGGCAGTGGGTGCGGCAGCAGTCGTTTCTGCTTGTGCGACTTGGACAGGAGTGGGTTCGGCTGGCTGCACGGCTGCGGCTGGTTGCGCCGCACCCGACAGCTCTACAAACTCTGCTGAAACCCAACCGACCGTTTCATTATCTTGTGATAAAAACACCCATTCGCCATCGCTGCTAAGCGAATCTACTTCAAACGACTCGCCTATTACGCCTAAGCGTAAAACATCCGAATTTGTGTTAGGTTCTCTACGGATATTCAGCGTATTTGATGTGATCACTGCGGTGGCAGGAATTGCATCGGCTAATGCGGTTACATTTTCAGAATCGGGCGCGGTTGTTCCACCTGCAAAGGCAGCGTCAGCCGTTGGGGTTTCGGTCGCCGCCAGATTTTTATTTGCCGCCGAATCTTCATTTGCTACCGGGGCTTCACCCGCCGTTTGGGTAATGGCTGTCTTGGTTGGTGTTGGGGTGGCATCATCTTGGCTCGAACCACACGCAACAATCATGAATGCGCAGATAAGTAGAGACAGCAGCAGAGAAATCCGCGCGCGAAAATGGGGGTTCATATAGGGATTCATGTAGAGGGGTTTACTCCATGCATTCATAATTTACTCCGATATACTTTTTTGGGTCACGCTTTTTTTGGGTTACGCTCTTTTGGGATAAATAGTATTGATACAATGTGTACACTGTCTAATATGGTACAAAAAACTGCCGTGACAACCAAATTTTTTGTACTATGTTTACCTGTCTTCTTGAGATTAAGGGACGTATCAATCCTTTACGATTTGCCTGTTTTATAGCTAAGGTACGTAATTGATTTGTGTGTAAAGTCTTCTCTGGGAAAAATTGCGTTCGCCATCGGTTTCTGAATAGTTTCGAACATCTGTGTCTAAACTAAAGGGCATCCCGTTTTGAAGACTCACTTTGGCATTGAGCGTAGTGCATTGTACACTGGCAAGGGCGAATAGTCATTACGCACGATGCCCCATTGTGCTTTTTCGGTGCCATTTGCAACGACGCGAAAGTTCAAATTCCATAGAAATGCAGGACCCACCCAACCCCAACCCCGCATCATTTGATACGCTTCCACCGTCCAATTTTTCTGCTCTTCCAGTGAGTTATCGTTGGCATATGCATAGCGTGGATCAAACGCGCCATCCGCGGCCCAACCAAACTCTGTAGGCCAAATACGCTTGCCCGTATCACCATAAACTTGCATGATATTGCGATACCCTTCCATTGTGCTGCGAAAACTCCAAGAGTGGTGCGGATTGTCACACGCACCGTTGAATTGATTGCCGCTTTGCTGGATCACGGCGCAGGCTTGATCCCATGTCACAGTGGGTGGAACGTTGTAACCACTAGGATGTGCGCCTATTGCGTCGGCATAGCTGGCGACACCGTTTTGATACATCATCTCAAGATATTGAAAGTCATCCATGGCAAAACTGCCATTTGGTCCAGCAGGCGTCAGCGCACCGCTCACCACTGTCATTGTTGGGCAGGCCGATTTGATGCTTGCGTAAGATACACGCAGTAGGCTTACATATTCGGCCGGGTTGAGCGGTTTGTTCCCCCATTCGTAATGTAAATTTTGCTCGTTCCACACCTCAATAGCCTTAAGCGATGATCCACAAAAGTCAGCGGCTAGCCTGCCCACAAAATCAGCCAGCGTTTGTGGATCAGCAGGCGGGCCGCCAACGCTGGCATCAAAACCCGGTTCGCGCGCCCAATCTGGTGCATTTACGACGCTAAAAAGAACGCTAATGTTGCGGCTTCCAGCGGCATCTATAATGCGGCGCAACTCGCTAAAATCTAGCGCGCCTGGGCGGCCTTCAAACTCGCGCCACTGTACTTGCTGCTTGATCCAATCAAAGCCTAGATCAGATGTTGCATTCACAGCTTCGCCAATGCCACCCCCCAACATGTGGGCCTGAATGCCATATCCAAAAATTCCGGGTGCTGCCGAATACGAAGCTGCAACAGGTGCAGGTGGCGGTGGCGGCGCAGCGGGTGGTGGCGGTGGCGGCGCAGCGGGTGGTGGCGGTGGCGGCGCAGCGGATGGTGGCGGTGGTGGTGCAGTGGGTGGTGGCGGTGGTGGTGCAGTGGGTGGTGCCACAGTGGGTGGTGGCGGTGGTGCAGTAGGCGGTGGGAGTTGAGTTGGTGGAGGCGGTGGAATTTGAGTTGGTGGGGGAAGAAGTGTGGGGGGCGGGATTTGAGTTGGAAAAAGTGTGGGAAGTGGAATTTGAGTTGGAGGAGAAGGAAGTGTGGGGGGTGGAAGTTGAGTTGGTGGGGGAAGAAGTGTGGGGGGTGGTTCGGGTGGGAGAGGTGGTTCGGAAGATGCGAGCGGTGAATTTGTACTGCCGGATGAAGAGGAGACACTTTCGAGTGGCGGGTCTAGTGACTGAAGTGGAACCCGGGCTAAAGCGCCCGGGTTCATCTCTGCAACTGGCTGGTCAACTGAAGATGACGAGCCATCTTGAATTGGAATGTCATCTAACACGCCAACGGCGTCTACTTCGCTGGCTGCCACCCAAACTAAATCGTTAATGCCGGGTACCCGCACTTGATACCAGTCAGCAGCACTGTTGATGCCCAAAATCTCATATGCCTGACCTGGTGTCGCGGTGGCAACAGCAGGAGAGTCGAGGCTGGGTCGAGTACGAAGTGCTACTGCGTCCCCGCCTGCGACAACATAAGGGCTGTCGGAGTTTTGCAATCCAACAATCCTGTTAACCGCAACAAGGTTACTGCTTCCATCGCCGCTTCCTGATGATTGACCAGTTGTGGCCGGTTTTGTAAAGCTCGATGAGACCCAGCCTTGCGGTATCTTATACCAGTCGGCTTGTGATTGCGATGGGAAATATTGAACAATTGTGCCAGTCGGTAATTTAGCCACAATCTCAGCCGAAGAATTTGGCTCGACACGAACATTCAAATTGTTGGTTCCGCTATCAATCTCAATATAGTAGACTGGTACCGCGGTTGCAACTGGTGCCGCGGTTGCAACTGGTTCAGCAGCGACTGGCTCACTTTCTGTATTGCCTAAAATATCACCGATGGTCTTTGGCTCAGCATCATCTTCTTCACCATCACCCTCTTCACCATCACTAGAATCAGCGCTATCATCATCTGCCGCGTCATCCATCGAAGAATCGGCTGCATCGCTGTCTACGGCATCTAACAAACTGCCTACAGTTACAGTGGTCCTCTCTTCGTCACTATCGCCATCTTCTTCCATCGCATCAGATTCCATCTCTTCTGAATCGTCGGCGCTAGCGTCTTCGTCATCCTCTGCGCCATCGTTTTCAGAAGCACCTTCACTCTCTTCCATGTCAGCTTCTGCACTAGCATCACCATCGCTGTCGTCAGTTTCAAGCTCTTCTACCGATTCGGTATCTGATTCTTCTTCTGGTTCTTCCTCTAGCTCTTCCTCTAACTCCGTGGCAGAACCTACGGCGTCCATGACAGATGTGTCTGCAGTATCTTCCATATCTTCGGCATTTTCACTTTCAGCCATGCTTTCTTCAGAAGCGTCAGCCTCAACCGGTTCTTCTTCGGTTGTTGACTCTTCAGCAGTAGCGTCAGAATCAGCATCTACCATGTTTTCCTGCGCCTGATCTGTTTGAGCATCTGCCTGTGAGGCGGTCTCTTGCTGACCGTCATCTGGAACGATTAAGGCTTGTTCAAATGTACAGCCACTAAGAACAAGTAATAGTACGCTGCAAAGAGTCCACAAAAGGATTGGTTTTGGGATGTTTTTAGATATGTACATGGCTCCTCTGGATTTCGAATGAAACACCAAGTTGTGTACATGCATTATTCTGCTAGGCAGAATGCATTACGTACACACAACTTGGCACCTCTTCTGTTTCTGTTATTTATTGGGAATTCTGTTATTGGGAATAGATTAGTTTTGGGAATGGATCAGAACAATCTTATATGTAAGGCCACACAAAAAATAAACAGATCAATGTAGATCAATTGCTTAGGAACCGTTCATAAATAAGGCTTGAAGATTGGTTCAATCTCGCAGATTGAACCAATCAAGATAGTCAAAAGTTATTTCTAGACATACCTTTAGGAATGATAACGATATAAATCATCGAGCACAGATGATGGTCATTTTCACGATTTGATTAACTTACCGCTCCGCAGATTTGTACATGCTCTGCGTTTCAAGCTTCACGTACGTTTGCGGATCTAGTTTCTTCAAAAGACCAAATCTATTTGCGTTGACTTTATTTCGGCATATCGCGCAAAGCGTTATAAGCGGGAAGTGGACCCCAACCGTTATCAACAATGCCCCATTGCGCCTTCTCTGTGCCGTCGGCGACAACGCGAAAGTTCAAGTTCCACAAGAATGCAGGACCAACCCAGCCCCACTGTTTCATCATCTGATAGGCTTCAACCGTCCACTGCGCCTGCTCTTCGAGTGAGTTATCGTTGGCATACGCATAGCGGTTATCAAATGCACCGCCAGCAGCCCAACCAAACTCTGTCGGCCAAATGCGTTTGTTCGATGCGCCATTTCGGTTCGCAATATTGCGGTACCCTTCCATCGTGCTGCGGAAGCTCCACGAATGATGAGGTGAATCGCAGGCACCGTTAAAGCTATTCCCTGAAACCTGGATTGCGGCGCAGGCTTCTTCGGCAGTTTTGCTTGGTGGCACGTTATAGCCACTTGGATGTGCGCCGATTGCGTCCGCATAATTCGCCATACCAGCCCTAAACATCGCCTCTAAATATTCGAAGTCATCCATTGCCAAGCTACCGTTAGAACCAGCAGGTGTCAACGCGCCGCTGACGACAGTCATTGATGGACAAGCGGCTTTGATCGCGGCATAAGAAGGCTTTAGTAAGTTTACATACTCACCTGGATTTAGTGGCTTATTACCCCATTCATAATGGAGGTTCTGCTCATTCCAAACTTCAATTGCTTTGACCGAAGTGCCACAATATTTAGCAGCCAGTTTTCCATTAAAGCTGGCAAAGGTTGCCGGATCGGCAGGTGGGCCACCTACGCTGCCATCAAAACCAGATTCGCGCGCCCAAGGTGGTGCGTTCACCACGCTAAAGAGCAAGCTAACGCCCTTGCTATTGGCAGTATTAACAATTCCCTCTAGCGCACCAAAGTCGGGGTTGCCCTGATTCGATTCAAATACCTTCCACTCTACCTGTTGCTTTACCCAGTTAAAGTTCATGCCCTTGGTCATATCCATGACCTTGTTTTCGTTATTTGCATGGACCATATGGGCTTGCACACCGTATCCAAACCCTTGCCCCCCAGATGGAGGAGGAGCCGATACAACCTGCTGAACGGGCGCAGGGACGGCAGTTGGTGGAGGAGGAGCAGCCTGGGCAACCCGCTGTGGTGCAGCAGGTGGTGCCGCAGCGGGTGGTGCCGCAGCGGGTGGTGCCGCAGCAACCTGAACGGGTGGTGCGGCATTTGGATTTTGCCCTGCGGCAATCGCGGCATAGTATGCAGCCTGCGCAGCGGTATACGTTGCAGTTGGTGGTGGCACGTATACAGTTGGCGGCGGCACGTAGCGAGTTGGTTGCGGCAGTGGCGCTGGCGCTGGCGGTACAGGCGTAGCAGTCGGAAGCTCTGGAAGATTTCTGGCAACCCGAATCGCACTTGTGCTGCCAGTTGTTTGAGCCAAAGAACCAAGCACCCAACCAGTCAGACCATCAACATCAATCTCCCACCAGTCGCCGCTTTGGTTCTTGCCTGTAATTTTATAATCATTACCCGGCGTAATTTGACCAAGAACAGAATAGTCAAGCCCTGGACCTTGACGCACGTTCAACAGATCATCTGGCGAAAGCAATGCCGCAGAAGATGCTGCTGAGCTTGCCGCAGCCCCTGTAGATTTATTCAACGCAGTGTTGCTACTAGCTACCCTCGACGTAGTCGATGCAGCCGATGCAGCCGATTTTGATGCGGTTGATGCTGCTGTATTTGATGCAGTTGATGCTGAAGTAGTTGATGCTGATGCAACAGCCCTATTCGATACGGTGGCACCAGTGCCAGACAAGATGCTCGTCAAGGATTGCGTTACGGTTGGCAATAGAGAGGTACCAGCGCTATTCATGATAGTCGCTTTGACGTTCATGCCGTTAACCGTATCTGGCTTGGCAAAACTAAACTGTGGATTATCAAGTGGGCTAATTTTCTGTTCAATCATTTTGCCACTACCATCAAAGAGAGCTAACGCAACGCTTAGCCCGCTTTGGATACCAGAAAGGGCTTCCCCTTGTTGATATTTAAGCACAACATCCCAAATCGCAGGATCAATATCGCTGCTTTGTGGCGTATGCAAGCTAATCTTGCGAATGTTGTATTCTTGCAGCATATCGATCTTGCGGGCAATGCTGCTAGCGCTCTCGATATAGACGGTGCGCTCTTTCTGCTGAGCATCTACATATTTGTAGGAATACATGCTCAGGCTGTCGTTCCACTCGACTTTTTGCTGCAAGGCTGGATTCGCTAGCGTCAATTCAACGTTTGCGCCGCTGCCCTGATTTGTAATTTGCTTGGCAAGTGGCTGAAGTGCCTCAGAATATCCTTTTAGAATCAAATAATTATCTTGGGTGCGTTCAACAGATTGCGTTGGAAACTCAATCTGAATTTTGCGGCGATCCACTTCGCTAACAGCAAAACGCAGCAAAGCTTCCATTTGGCCACCCGGTTGATAAGCCAATGGATCTTCTGGCGCAGGAATGATAATCGTATCCGCAACGGAACCGAGCGCGCGCCAATCGTGACCAAGCGTGTTCCACTTTTCTGCGGAAATTTGCTGTGGTTCTTCAACTCGGACGATCAATATTTTGCCTGCCGCATGTAGCTCATCGGCCAAGCGCATCATAAAGTTTGCATAATCTGCAATCGCCGATGGCACAGCATCAATCCCTCGGTAGTCAACAACGACTCCGGGGTAATTGTTTTCGGGCGCAATCAACGTCGCTCTGATGCTTTCAATTTGAATGTCAATTTCACCGCCAGAATTGATCAAAATATTGTTGATTAGATCAGTTCGGACCGCTGCACCTTCTTTCCAGTTGCGCAGCACGGGCATTGTTTTGTCACCATTGTTAACTGGCGCAAAACCACCGGGCAGGTCGGAGAGCAGCGCACCGTCTCCGCGTAAAGAAAGACCGGGTGCATATTCATTCGCAATAGCGGCTTTTGCCACATCGGGCAGCACAGCCCCCATTTCAAGCGAAGCAGCAACCTCGGCAAATGGTGGAAGCGTTTGCATCACCATAAATGAATCGGGCACAAAATTTAGTCGAGCCTCGATCATGTCAAATTCAGGAAAAACCATACTTGGTAAATGCTGCCACCTGTTGTTTGCCCACATGTAAAGGCCAAGCGTTTCATACGGCAAACTATCGTTTGGAATCGGGACCGTCAAAACCGTGGCGTCTGGTGCATCGCTATCCACGGTAACGTCGTAAAATGGACTTTTTGGGGTCAGATAGTCGGGCAGATTTTGATAAGCATCTTGATAGTCCCCGCGCGTCTCAATAAAATCGACTTGTGGCATACTCTCAAGTTTTACAGAGAATGCAGAGTCGATAGCTTCAGGTGGAAAATCAAGTCGAGTACCGTCTGGATCGTAAATAGATCCACCATTTTCATCAATTGTGGTGGAAGAAAAAGAATCTAGACGGTCGAACAGGCTGATTGGTGGAAACCATAACGCCGCCAGCAGCAGAGGTATTGTAAGTAGCGAGAAGATACAGCCCATCGGGCCTTCTACAATTCGGCTAAGACGTGACCAGACTGATGGGTGTTTATCTTCATAAGGCGATAACATAAGCTTTTGAACTCCTTAGGGTAGAATAGCTAAGAATCTATACAGCATGTATTACTTGCGTCGATTCAAAGACGGCATATATAGTAGCATATCGACACTTTTCCCAAAAATTATCACTAGTGCGTGCAAAAGTTGTGGCACAATCTTCTGTGGCTATTATCGTTGCTTGTTCGAACAGATTTTTCATTTTTGCACCATCAACATATACTGATAATCCTACGTATTTTGCTCACGCGAGTATATCGTTAGGAAAGTCAATTTATAAAATCATGACGGTCGCCGTCCTCTTTATTGTGACTTTTACCTAGTTTCCATGATTTATTTTTTATGATTTATATTGGACCCAACCTTGTTATTGAAAAGGTTCACGCATCGTTTAAGAGTTTGCCAGTACCTATCGAATAAGCTGACTCCGTTGTCCAAGTTTGCGAGTTTTCTCTACTGGGTATTGGGAACATATAATATAGAAGACATAATATACTAATAACTCGATAGACCGATAATGAACTATGCTTTATTGTTACCTGCGCTGCATTTGGACAAAATTACATTTTTGCGTGAGCGCAGTGCAAGATTGATGGCACGAATCGATATACACTCAAAACTAAAAGCTTGTACTTAATTTTACCATCGATACGTTTATGGAAACAGATTTTGGAGACAGCCGACCGATTCAAAGGCGACGTCGTTCGCAGTTAGAGCCGATCCTTTTGCTGTCGTTTATTTTATGCTTGCTTGTTGGTATTGGCGCGCTTGCGGCAATGATTTGGCTACAGAACAGCGAAAGCCCTCGTCCGCCCGAGTCGATTCGCTCAATTATCAGCGATACCAGAATCAAGCCTCAGTTAGCATTGAGACAGCTAACGGGAGACGCGCCCATTCCACTGGCTTATCAAGCGTTAGAAGCTGGTGAGTTGCAAACTGCTGCGGCCATTTTCTCCTATGATCCACAGATCACAGGGCGTGAGCGCTACTCGCTCTATGAGCGATTGGCACGGCGCATCGTCCAGCAGGGAGTAGAGCGCGAATTTATTCCTTTATACAAAACTATGCGCGATATTGCTGTGCTAGATCCGACTCTTACCTCTGCCCAGCAGTTCCAGCTACTCCTTGGCAGCACACAAGGATTTATTGCAGATGATCGGTTGATCGATGCGCTCAACTCGGCACAGCAAGCAAAACGGGTCGCAGCTCAAACACCAGACATACTGCCAGCGCAGCGTAACCGCAATTTCGAAGCACTTCTGCCCTTGGCAAAACAGCTTGACAACGCTAACTTTTTGGATCAGATCAAAGAATTCGTGCGCAACCCATATATCAAAACCTCGGGTGTGCGGCTGCCGTTAAAGCTTGCTCAGCTTGGTGAACCAATTCAATTTCCATCGGAAGTAGCCGATGCGATCTCGACTCGTCAGCAGAGGGCGACCCAGTTAGTTGATCAATTGATAAATGACGAACAGGCTTTGCAAGCGGCTCTAGCCAATCAACTCCCTGCCCAGCAAGCGTTGGCAGAAGCTTTGCTTTTGGAAGATCAAGCAAGATCGACCTATTTTGGCACAGCTTCGGCAATCGATGCGACACTTTCGCTACAGCAGCAGTTGACGCTTTTAGAAGATCGGCAAGGTTGGCTTGCGTTTAAAATTCGAATCGCCAACCGCGGTTTTGGTCTTCCGCTAGTACCAGAATGGGAGCAACAGATCAGCGGCACGATAGAAGAGCTTGCTGCGGTGACGCAGAATATTGACCCGGTAGTCGAGGCGCTCATGAATATCGAGCCATTGCCGCAAGTCAAGGCAGCCCTGCGTGTAGAAAAATTGCAGCGGTTGGCGCTGCTTAGCGAGTTGGAGCTATATCCCGGGAAATTTCCTGCCAATTTTGCACTAGAGCTAAATTTGGCGCAAGACGAGCTCAAAAAGCAGGGGTTGTCATTGGCACTGCCCACTTCTCTCAATCAAAATTCAGTGCCAAACAGCTATCAATTTGGGGATGCGGTAGAAAATCCATAGGCTAGAAAATTATCTTTTGTGCCTTACCCGGCACGGCCTGCGTCAAGCTTAGTTTGACCAAATGAAGGATCATCAACCATGCATTGTATGCCTTGATTAGTATCTATCTATTTTGTAGTTAGCCTATCAAACTCAGCATACGAAGCAAAGTTTTCTGCTCTATAAAGAAGCAGAGTCAAAATTATTTTAGTGGTTGACAACCGCAAACTTTTTCTATATACTGTCAACCAATCCCTCCTCCTGTTCGGTCCAAAACAAGCAAAAATCAATTTGAATTTTAGTTTATACAACTGCTAAATTTTGGTATCCGCATTTTCTAGTATTCGTATTGAGGTAAACATGGTTAATCTGTTACGAATAATTTTATCAAGCAAAGAACAACTCAATTCTTGTTAGAAACACCCTGACGCGCCTGTCAGGGTGTTTTTGTTTACGAATATAATCATCTAGCTGTAAATGGTTGATTTCGTAAACATACTTAGCTCTGCCGTAGACAAAAAAGGTTCATGAGAACTCTTCATCAAATCTTTCTTAATCTCAAGCAAGAGCGGTATATATATGTGCGAACTCATTCAATGTTTTTAGAAAGTAAGTAGAGAAAAGAAGTAGAGAAGCTCAGGCACTATTATAGAGAATTTTACGTTCTATATCACATTGCATGATGACGCATTACGTTCTAGACGCAGCATAGTTTTAGCCGTAACGTTTCAGTCATACCCGTTTTATACAATGCTTATGTTTTGACAATATATTTCTATTTTTCAAAATGTAGGTGTATACAAAGGACAAAGGTAATGGGCTCTATAGCAAACAGAATTCTGAAAGCTCGACAGTACGCAGAAGAAAAGAATGAAAGAATTCGAGTGCAAAGCTTTGAGGTAGAATTACAAGGCGAGCACGACAGTCACAGCGTTGTTTATAACGACGGTAAATGGGATTGTGAGTGCAGTGAGTTCGAGTTGCGTGGCATTTGTGCCCACGTAATGGCAATGGAAGAAATACTGGGAGATGCGGTCGAGACTGCGGTGATAAAAGTACCGGCGGCTTGAGAGCAATTAAAGTTAAACAAATAATCGAATAATCAGTCACAAGAATTTTAGCGTACTCTTGTCACAATCATTGTTCCAACTATATGATACACTGTGGAACAGATGTCAGAGAGATGATTGTGCAAGATGACTTTTTTGCTAGATTCGTAGACTGATCGTGGCAAGAGTTTAAAATGTCACTCTTCAAATATACCCAATTGGTCTTTGTGACCAATTGTCATTTGAGGGGTGACATTTTCGTTTTTTATCAAGACTCTACGTATCTGTTTAATAATCTTAATAAGACATCATCCACATCATGGCCGCAGCCATCGCGGTCTTGAGAGATACGGCTTACGACTTTTGTCTGTAAGCTTAAATGGTTAAGTATAGAAATGAGAATAGTCGATTGAAAAAATATCTTTACCCACTCATTGGATTAGGCATTAGCGCGCTTTTTATTTATTTTCTAATCTTGCCCGGTCTACACTTTGCCGATGTTTGGGACTCACTGCTTTCTGCCAATTATTGGTGGCTTCTCCCTGGGATCTTGGTCTATTTTATGGGACTATGGGCGCGTGCATGGCGCTGGCACTATACCCTTCGCCATATAAAACCGGTACCGCTTAGTCGTCTTTACCCCCAGATCTGCATCGGCTATTTTGGCAACAATGTTATGCCTTTTCGCGCAGGTGAGTTTATTCGCTCATACACGTTGAAACAGCAAGAGGGGATCCCT
>JAUKWC010034012.1:0-17160 GCA_032356245.1 Endocladia muricata | reverse complement strand
TGGACGTCTCCTTGATACTTTAATATCTCCGCGAAATTTGGCCTCATATGAGGCAATTTGACCTCATATGAGGCCAGTTGTCCAATAGACACTAGGGAGAATTGGAAACAGTACGTATATTATCTACTGTCGCTCTTCAGTGCATGACGACAACTGGAGAATTCACGTCCAATACCCGATCATTAAATATGATACGTCTTCGTAATAGGTTTTTTGGCAGTATATACCTTGGCATACGGTTCCAATACAAATGTTCACAAACTAGTGAACTATTAAATGCTTCACATTTCACAAAGTGTACGCTCGTATGAGACAGTTTCGTACCGGTCGTAAAACTATCTGCGTATGCATCTTAAGCTATCTTGCCTTTTTTGGTATCGCGTGTCGAGGTTTTTCGCAAGTCGGATCTTTCCCACCATTTCTAAGAAAACCCTGAAAACTGTCCTTTTTTAGTATCACCTGTACACAGAGACAGGCAAGCTGCCAAAACCTCAAATTGGATTTCAAATGGCCCCCAAGGAATGCACAGCAACAATCTGAGACGTGTTTTTTCAAACAGGCCTTAAGAAGCGCCACTTCTGACATTCGAGAGACAGTGAGCATCCTAGGCACTTAGGTAGTCCTCCTTTTCAAGTACGCACACTCGGTAAATCCACCCGTTGTGCGCCTGCACAGCGGCACACACAGGGCCCCAAACCAGACCGTTTAGCCCGTACACCGCCGCTAGCCGTCACTTTCGGCGTGCATTGCGCTCGTTGCGCCCCATTCGTCCCTCCTACCTAATGCCTTTTTCAGGTCGCGCCAGGCATACCTCAGATATATATCAGCCCCCGAATGTCAGGGGAAAACGCAGAGCAGAAGAGTTCTTACTCTAAATCGCTCTCGACTTGGCCTAGCGCGCACCTGGTGCCAAACCTCCAACATTTACTCACGTAGTTCGCTGACGTTGATTGTATCCGTGGCTGGCGATATTGCATTTCTCCCTGAAAACGTGCGCTTAGACTGTCAGAGCTCATCATCCGAGAATTGAAGAGCAATGCATGACCGTGCAGAAGTATTGCTACCAGTGCGTCACTCTACAAGGAATTCCGGATCGCCCGCTGTCACCTTTTCGGAAGGGCAGTCTCCCTCTGTAACCCCATCGCCTTCGACACCACGCATTCCCCCTCCCTACAGAGCCACAAATGTCGCCGATTCGAGCGCTTCTGACTTGGAGGCGCGTAACCCAATCCAACATGGGCTGGGAGAATCCCCGCAGACTTCAATTGCACGACCACCTTTGCCTCTTGTGTCCCAAAGAACGATTCCGAGGCAAAAAAAAGTATCAACCTGCATTGTCTGCATGGACCGCCCTAAGGACGTTGCACTGACACCATGTAGGCACACACATTGTTGCCTCTCATGCTTCCGCCGAGCAAAGCTACGCTCTTGCCCGGTTTGTCGATCCCCAGTGCAGTCTGTCGTCATCTTGAGCTCGGGTGTCCGCTTACCTATTTCTTTGTTCGTGCCGCCAATTGAGCAGTCCGAGCAACGAGAGGCAGGACAAATAAGTCTCAATTTTCGAGAACCTGCACTTCATGAGGCACACAGTGGCATTACGTCCCGGCGGAGTATGCCTTCAATTTGGTCACCATACGACAATGATACCGCGTCCACTATCTCGAGAACAGCATCGATATCATCAGTGGCAATTGCCAGACAGGCAGAATCATCTACGAGGACTCTAACGCCGTCCCAGGACGCAGTTTTCCGGCAACTGCGAGAAACAGGATCCGTCAGTATGGACCAATTTGATTCGACCGAGCTAGCTTTTCCAATAAGCCGCAGAAACACACTTCCGGATATTTCGTCGACTCTTATGGTGTTGCAATCTTTGCAAAGCGGGCGCTCTGCTACGTCACAGAACAAAAGCGTTGTGCTTATCGGACATAGCCGACGTATTCTTACATCTTTGGCTCGCCATCTGAATGCCATGTTTCCACAGAGTAGTTCCAGTTTGCCAAGAACCAAATCGACTTTGTACATCAATGGGCAAGCTGTGCGTTTGGTTCTCATAGAATGTCCGCCATTTTCGATGGGCGCGGACTTAATAGAAAGAATCCAAAGACAAGATCCAAAACTCGTCTTACTCTGTGCGGACTTCTTCAATGTATCTTCATTTGAATCGATGGTCAAACTCGACATGGAAATGTTAAACTACCTGAACTTTGCTTGTGCTTGGATCCTGATAAAATCCATCGACGACAAACGACCGCGAACCCGAAACTTTGTCGAAGAAGCGGACGTTCGAAGTGCAAAACATTTCCTCAGCACTCCCCGGAAGTGTTTTATGGCACCAGTTGACGATGCATGTCGAGGCGCGAACATGCGAAAGCTTGGCTTGTATATTCATGGGGCACTGTGTGACACTGCCCAGGCAACTCACTGCCCGTCCAACTTGCCAGGATTTGCAGGGCCTTTACGTTCATTGTCATATTTTTGCATTGGAGCGGAAAATTCGCGAAGACCACGGACAAGGCGGGCGGGGCAGACAGCGCCCAATCTTACTCGCTGGCTATTCTAGAAATCAGATGCTTTGTAAATACCGTTAGTTCCATTGCTCACGGCTCACTCACCAGTAACGTCAACTTCGTCGCTAAATAGGTGAGTCTTGGAATCGAAGCTGGAAGTACGGAGTAGAACCAAATCTATTCCAGTCAAACTTGATGAAGCCCCATAAGGCGAGCCAACTGCGCAGTCACAAGGCGACGAAATCTCAATTGACATATCTCAGGCCCCCGAATTTTCGGCTCGCTCTAAAGTAATTACACACTCGATGTGCGGAGTGTTTGGAAACATATCAATGGGTTGAATGTGCGACACCCGAAATAGCCCAGGTGCAAAAGCTTCCAAAGATTCAACATCGCGAACCTGGGTTAAAGGATTGCAACTAACGTAGATTACGCGCTTTGCTTCACTTCTCCCGATGAACCGGATGAGCTCGGGATGAAGACCAGCACGTGGTGGATCCACGACGATGACATCTGCCGGAGGGAAGCGGTCCTGAACGAGACATTCTTTTAACTTATCCAGGTTACCTTGCTGAAACTTTGCATTCGCAATACCGTTGATTGAAGCATTCTTCCACGCATCGTCAATAGCAGCCTCGACCACATCAACACCGAAAATGTGTTTCGCGCGAGACGCAAGGGCAAGCCCGATGGTTCCGGTACCACAGAATAGATCCAAAACGACATCATCATTTGTGAGCTGCGCGGCCCTCTGGACTTCACGGTACAAAATCTCGGACTGTTCTGGGTTGGTCTGGAAAAAGGAATTCGCTGATATTCGAAATTTTAGACCGCATAAGGTCTGTTCGATATACCTCCTCGATCCCGCCAGCAAACGTTCCTCCTCCTCTTCGACAATGTGATCGGACCTGACTCCACGTATGTTTTGCAGCACACACACCACAGACGCAAATTTTTCGAAAACTTCAGCCGCAAGCGGCACAAGACGCTCAGGGACGTCGCAAGGACCGGTGATAAAATTGACCATCACTTCCATACCTCCTGCGGAATTTGACGCCGTTCGCAAGACGATATTGCGCAGATAGCCTTCATTCATGCGTGTGTCGTAGGCGTCGAGCAACAATGCCGGGCTCCGTTCGCGTATGTACTGCAAAATCTCATTGCACACAGACTCTTGGATACGACAATCGCGAATATGGACAACCTTATCGTACCGCTGCGGGGCATGCAACCCCAATGCATACTCATACTCACCCGGCCCAGACACTCCCCCCTCTCCCGGCGTAGCTCCTGCCTCATACCACCGTCTTCCAAAACTAAATTCCATCTTATTACGATATCCCAACGTCTTCTCACACGTCCTTACCTCCAACACGCGCACTCCACACCTTGCCGAAATTTTCACAAATATTGCGTCCATCTGCGCCTGCTTCTCGGCAACCTGCCTCATATACGGCACATTCATCGTTGAGCACCCCCCACACCCGCCCCCTCCTAACCGAAAGTTCCCAAAGTGCGCGCATGGCACCTCAACCGCCTCCTCCGCCGACGCCAGTCGTTCCACAAACAGAACCTCGACGTACGAGCGCGACGCCTCCTCACCCCCCCAAACCCCCGGATCGATGCGTTCCGGACTCCGCCGACGCACCTTGAGCACGGAGCAGCGGACACGCTCCCCAGGACACGCCCCCTTAGGCGCGTACACAGGCATGCCGACATCTTCGGGGGAGACGCGGCCGTTGTCAGGAACATAAGCGACCGAGGCACCGCCGTAGGCGATGCGCGAAAAGACGAGATCAAGCTTGTCGCCTTTGCGGAGGCGACGAGGGGGGGAGGAGGCGGTGGACAGAGATGAGGACTCCGTGATTGGGGTGGACTGGCCGGTGGAGGTGGCGGTCCAACGTGGGGATGCAAATGAGCGGCGGGAGAAGGCAGCGGAAAGGAGGCGGGAACGAAACAGGGTTGAAAGGTGCGCTGCAGTGCCAAAGGCGAGTGGGCAAGTAATTGAATACATGGCAATGGTTTGGAAACGCAAGCTGGTGAATGAGGCTTGATGCGATCAGGCAAACGTGGGGATGATTGAATTCGTCGGGAATTGTGGGGAAGCGGTTCTGCACAGAAGTTGCGAGATCGTTGAACGGCAATGCTGCTCGATATCTGCGTACCTGACTGTCTGTCCTACACTGCACCGCACTCACCCTCGAGTAGACTAGAAGGAGGACCAGATGAATCGGGTTTCTAGGCGGGCACTTTTCTGACGGCGCCTTGGTTCCTGCACACAGAACGAATTCAGATTACACACGCTCGTTGGATGTTGGTGACGATATAGTGATGTGGTGATGTGATGAGGTGTGTACTCGGAGTTTGAAAGCAGCTTATATACATTATCATCGTACGTCGAGCGAATACTATTTGTCCAATTGAATTTCAAGCTTTTCCGGTAAATGTCAGATGGAACAATTTCTCAATCGCTAATAGGGATTCACAGCTCTGTCTTAACATTGCTGTCAATCTAGTAGTGAACGCTGTTCTCGGGGGAGTCAATCGATGCGACACGCAGCAACGAGAAAAGTGCTGAATAAGAGAGATTGCCTTGAGCTATTCGGCTCCCAGCCTCGAACACACAATCCTCTCCATGAACGAGAGGTTTTCAGCGTCATCGACAATCTTGTGACACGCCCAGAGTATCTCATGGCCGTCAATGTCCCCCTCGCTGATGGTCCTCAAGGGTCGTTCCCACTTCCATTCCAGGGCGAGGTTTTTCTGCTCACCCGCGACAAGACGGAGGTTTCCTTCAAGGACCAGAACCGCTCTGCGAAACGTCTAAAAGGACGTTTGTTTGTTACTAATTCACGGTATGTTCACACCCTTCCTTGCGCTTAATTATTGACGGTGCATTCGTACTTGTATCGGTTTTCGAGCGGAGCTGGGTAACGAGAGCAGAAGAAAGACCGGGTTCTAAACGCTCTGCATCACGCTGCGCTTGACACTTGAGTCATGATTTGTGAATCGACGATATTGCAGAATGGTATTGCTAGTCAGACAGGCTGATCGAGAGAAAGCAGGCGCCGAGACTGTCGAGATGCCGTTTCGGGGTTTGTGGAACGAGAAGCTGAACCAGCCTATTTTCGGCTGCATCAATCTCACAGCTTCGGTTGAATACTATGATGGTCAGCCCTTTGCTGGCGATCTCACCATGCGTATTGATTTCATTGAAGGCGGTGTAAATACCTTCTTGCCCGTTTTCAATAATGTATTGCGGGCGACTCGAGTACAAGTCGCGCATGAACAGCAGGCCCAGGGTCAGGCAGCGTCAATGCCGATTGCCCCGACAGCCCCCCAGGCCTCTAGCTATTTTCCTGGACAGAACGAGGCGTTTGTCGATCCGCAGGATCCGTCGAGAATATACACTACGCAGCCCGTTGTTGAGCAAGCAGAATTAAGGCAGGAAGCCCCTGCGTGGAGTCCAAGTCGTGAAGGACTACGTCGCAGGTAGAGAGCAATTTGTTTAGGTGGTTTTTACATGCAAGCAGTGTTATGAATTACTTGTTTATACATGACGTGTTTGTAGGGATCCGGCGACTTCGAAAGTATTTGTCTCAATCCTCCTTGTTGGTGCCAGTAATGGTAGTAGTGCGCTTGCGCACGTGATTGGGGTCCTTGTCCGGATGCGAAATGTCGGTGGTGTTCACGCCTGTGACGATAGAGGCCGCGTCGCCAACATCCTTCAGTTGCTGTTCCATGTATGCCTTGTCCTCCTCCGCGTTGATATTTTCCTGCATCAGCTCGACGATGCGTGCGATCACAAACATGAGCGTAAGAGAAAATCCAGCGAGGTACACTGCGTTCAAATCCAAAAAAGCACGTAGCAAATCACGTCAGAAAAACTGTCCGCGCATGTCTCGTCCACAAAGCGGGTTATTGTCGGCAACTTACGCTATTTGTCAGATGGATTGAGGTATGAGCGCGGAACAGCCGGCAAAGCACGGTAAAGAACGTGTCGGAAAATAAACGCAAAGTCAGTATATGACCTTTTCTCAGGCAGTTGCGCAATATAGTCAAGTATAGTGACCAGCTTACGTTTCGCTCTGCCCTAAATTTGCGCTGCTTATCAAAGCTGGCGCCGATGTATCCCGCTTTGTTTTCGCCACCATGACCGCTGTTACTGCCTTCCGCCTGCTCAATATCCTTTATATAGAGCCGGCGGAGGGTGGTGACGGCTTCAGAGACGGCAAGGACGAGGCCAAAGATGAGAAAGTTGCAGCCAAAGCGGATGCGCATAGCCAAATTGTACGTGAAGATGTAACGAGCGAGAAAGCGACGGAAGAAGCGCGGCAGAGGGAGGACGAGCATCGCCGTAATCACCAGCTCAAAGATCAGCAATACGAAGACAGCAGTCCAGACAAAGGTAGCCATTGTGCGAAAGAGGGATCGGCGGGCAGCGAGCGGTACTTCAGAGGTGGGTTCCGGAACGTTTTTCGGCTTGGAGAGGAAAGGAGAGGATTGTCAAGAATGAATAGTCTCGCATAAGGGGAAGAGGGAAGAGATAATTTTAAGTTGAAAAGGCCTCGTAGCTGCTCGCCCCACCGGTCCCTATAATAAGAAGGCGATCGAGCAGTGAAAGATGTGTGTGTGATGGCAGGACCTGACTGTGTGGCCTGTGCAAGAGGGTGCATCCGGAGACTGGATATGCATCCCTCCACAGGCGAAGCGTTGCGCTCAAAACATAAAAGTTGTTTGATCAATTGTTTTTTTGCACAATTATTTTCTTCCAATGGAAAGCCAAAGCCAACTTCTCAGATATTTGTTTATACCTACTTCTTCAGCACATACTCAGATTGCTAGAGATCTGCATGGCCAGTCAAGATGCGTTCAATTGACGAACGGATGGCCGTTATCTGTGTTTTGGCAGAAACCGAAACGTCGTTGATTGAGGCAACTCCTGACATTACTCCAACACATACAGTATTATTTTGGAAAGAGTTCATGTGTGCGACGGCTGGTGCGTCGTGATCTACGAGAAGAAGAAATACGTTTCGAAACGTGAGCATCCATTGCTGCAACTGCATGATGTTGTTGGCTTAGGGGTAATCTTTGACACGTACTACACGCATCAGGTTCGAAAGAATACCAAGTGGAACTGTAATGATCTGTATGAGGTCATTCATAAACCAAGTTTGCCTCATTTTCACGTTGCTGTACTACTTACATGCTGCTCCTGCTGCCACTACTACTACTTTAGATGCTCCCCGCATGCGCCCCTTCTCTCCTGTTTCCCAATCCCTTGTCTTCCCCCTGCCTCTGCAACCGCATGGCCTCCGCCACTGAACGCCTCGCCGCGCTACGCGAGAAGCTCGACAAGGGCCGCGGCGACAACCTGAAAGCTGTCGAGGACGAGAGCAGGCTCCCCCCTCCTCCCTCCCTCACCTCTTCCACCTACAACGTCCGCTGCGACGATGAACACCATTACAGGAGCACGTACACCGGCCGTGACCGGCCGTGCAAGCGGGTTCGGGGCGCGCGAGAGGTGGCTGACGTTGGGTCTGCGGACGAGGCAGAGGGCGAAGATGAGGATGCGCGACTGCGGAGCATGAAGCGACGTGCGAAAGCTGGGGGCGGAGCTGGGGGGGGGGGACAGGGGTGGTGGAGTATGGTGTGACGGGGAGGGAGGGAGGCGAGGGAGTGGAGCGAATGGTTGAGGAACTAAAACAGGTGGAGAAGCGGAGAGAGAAATTTCGGAGGAGGCGGGCGTTCCATGAGGAGCGGTCGGATATTACGTTTATTAATGAGGGGAACCGCGTGTTTAATCGGGTGTTGGATAACCACTTTGATAAGTTTGAGTCGGTGAGGGAGATTAAGGAAAGCCTGGAGAGGGGGACGGCGTAAGAGACTAAGAGACTTATGAGGGTGTGAAAGAGGGGAGAAGTACTGGAAAGATAATGCGAATCTCTATTGAAGGGGGAGTGTGAACTAGGTACTTCTGTCCTGCTTCGCGTGTTTGTATAATTGTGGTGGAAGTATGACCACGAGCAACACCTCACATTGCAGTTGGACGATACCTGGTGACTTTGGCGAGCTCAGTAACCCAGGTCTTGAGTGCACAGATGTTGTGCTAATGGAAATGTACTGACAAGTGGTAGAGCCGGATGTACCACTTGAAGCATTTTCCTCATGAGACATTTTTCAAAGCTTGTCTGGTGATGCCCGAAAGGATTTGCAATAGCTGCCTACATTAACTCATGAAGGCTTGTTTCACCAACGAGCATAGGCCTGTAGACACACGGTCGTGAATAGTAATCGGCAAGGTTCACAACAGCGCGTTATCTGGACAGGAAATGTATGTCAACAGTTTCGGTTCATGAAGAGAATGTAGAAAGGCTCGTTCTGTACGAGTTGAGCGAGCCGTGCGCGAAATTTGGCTTCTCGATGATGATCAATGTTTACACAGCAATGTAAACAGATTTTTATTTTTATTGGAGTGCTTACCATTCATTGCAGGAATGCTCGAATTGATGACCGATCCTCTTGGCGGGAAACCCGACAACACGAACCCGAGTGCACCCGCGCCCGCACCAGTCCCCTTCCGATTACCAGCATTGAGATTTACTTTTGAGCTTTCCCCACACGAAAAAAGGCTCTGAAGCTTCTTCGTCTCAAAGCACCTGCCACGCGCAATGAAGATTGACGCGAATGTTACCATCGACGAGCACTTTGCGCTCATCCGTGCGCAGGGTGACAGCTATCTCACGCGCGCTCTTAAGCACAATGCCTCGCCCGTCCTACGCCAGCGCCTGCTCATCGCCTCTCTGCGCTACTTTGAGTCGCGCATGCGCACTCGAGTCTCCAGTAGCTACGCATCGCAGTCGTCGCAGGCAGTTGTCCTGTCGCAGGCAGTCATTGCCACCCGCCCAGATTCGGCCTTTCAGAGCCTCCTGGCTGGTGCTCTTGATCAGGATATTGCTACAGATGTACTCATCGAAGCGTGCGCAAAAGCGGCCGATTGCCAGCTTCTGTCTGTCCTTGTCAAGTGCCTGTTCATTCTGGCGAATGTGGGGTCGATTGCTGCGGATAAAGAACATACGGTTGCGGATGCGCTTCAGTCACCGTCACAGTACGAGGATGACGAGCTGTTTGGACCGCCCGATAGTGTTGGAGAAAACGTAAATCCGCAGAACGGTCGTTTGCAGGGCAAGACGAGCTTGCCCGCTGCTGGAAAAATCAGCGCCAAACACGGTGTGAAGCGAAGCGCACCTTCTAATGAAGTAAGTGTTGGGCGCACGGGTCAGAGTTTTGTCGACGAGTTCATTTCGCGTCTTGTCGAGGCTGAGTCGGGTGGAGGGCAGGCAGGAGGGAATGATGTGTTTGTCTCGTCGGTTGCAAAAGAAGCACCGCTGTCGGAGTCGGCGGCGAAAAATGTCATGCGTTTGTTAACACGTCGAATGCAAAGAGTCGGCATCTTTGAGCTCCCAGCCTTTATCTATCAGCTATTGCTGTTTGCGTCTGCAAGGGGTGATTCCGGGGCAAAATCCCAGGTCCTACTGGGGATTACCAATGTGTTTGCGAAATTGGAGAAAATGGCAAACCGCGTCGAGCAGATGTCACAGCAAATGCTCGAGGAAGACGAGGATGCTATTCTTTCATCGACGATGACGGTTAGAGAACTACGCCAAGTTCAGGGTACTGCTCTGTTGCACATCGAATACGCCGCGAAACAAGATCCCGATTTATCCGCTCAGATAGTAAAACTAGCGAAAGGTGGTGTTGAGAACCCAAAACATTTTCTGACCTCGTTTGGTATGGGCATCATGCTCTCTCTGGCTCGTTCAACTTCAACTCAAGCAGATATGATGAGTATTCTTCGTGACGCACTATTGCGTTTCCGGAAGGAAATGAGTCGTCGCGCAATGAATTTATACGTCGCACGTGTTTGCATGAATGACGACCACGTCCTTGACCCCTGCAAGTCTCTTTTGTACGTTTCTGAGTGTACTCTGGAAATTGGATGGGATCAGGTGAAGGAGAGCATTGTCAATTTTGCTCTCCTGCTCGTCGACAAGCCTCTATCTGACTTGACATCGTCATCATCCGAGTCGGACGTCCTGGGTGAGAAGCTTCTAGTCAAGTTGTTCAAGGCCCACCCTGCCATTCGAGGAAGCATACTGGAGCAACTCACTACTCGCATCGCATTGCATGAGAAATCATCTTGGCGAGCCATCTCAGTCATTGCCAAGTTGTCAAGCGAAGGTCCTTTCGATATTCTTGAACACAGTCGATTAGTGCGAGATGGCATTGAATTTTTATTGACTCTACCTCCCTGGATGGCATCAGCTCTTGTTGATGCATACAAACCTTTACTTCATGCAAGACAGGATCTCCGTGACTATTTTCAGCTAGTCATTCGCAAATCTCTTTTTCACCGCGACTCGTCTAGCCGAGCTGTGGCCATAAATGGTTTCCTCGCCAACATGTCGCTCTGTTTTACGCGGATAAAATCGCAAGCCCAGAAATCATCGTCCGGGTCAATTCCAGCAGGGTCTCTAGATGAACAAACTGGGATACTGGCTGATTCCCTGCAACCACTACGACGAGCATTTTCGTATGCAGCGCCTTTGCGAGCTCTTCTATACAAGAATGCTATCCAACACATGCGAGCAGATTCTCCCCAGAAGGGTGTTGTTATCGCCTCTGTAATCAGCAGCATTTTACGAGACCACCTACAAACGTTCGTCAGTCCAACTGAACAGCCATACGTCCATATTGAGCATTGTGTAGATGAATCAAAAGGGGGATTGCTCATGGAGCCCCTCGGAGACTTGATTTGGTGCATAGCCGTAGCAGAACTACATCGTGATTCAACAGCTTATGCAAAATCGTACGTTATGGATTTGGCGAGGAAGGTCGCTTCGGTCAGTCTCCAAGACTTTCCCATTTCTAAGGAGTTGATGACACTTTCGACGAACAATGAACACCACTCCTCTGTTTCAAACAATCTAGAACTTGAACAAGCAACGGCTCGAACAAATCGCAATCGAGCTCGCGTTTTGGGCTCTGTTTGTGAGGCTCTGATGCATGCTGTCATGATAGTTCCAAGTAATGATCAAGACTGGGCTTTGTTCGTGGAAGTACTGATTCCTTTGCTAACTCTGAAAGGGAAAACGTTTGATATCCTTCGCGACAGCGGAGGATCTTCAATCAGCGATGCATTCAACGAACTGGGAGGAGATTTATCTATTGAGAGATTACGCCCTGGCATGAGAATCTTCTTGCAGCGGCATAGCAAAGCTTCTGGAACCAAGCCAGTCAAAGCCACTGGTACTCGAAAAGCCAAAGTCAACGACGGGGGAAACATCTCTGCAGCTGTTCCAATCCAAACATCTGATCATCGCTTCGGCATGTTCTCGGTTTTGTCATCTGGATCTGCGAAACCTTCTATTCCGTTCGATGTGGTAATGCGATTGTTGCAAGAAGCAACGGACGCCATCAACCAGCGAAACACAAGCGCCCCAAATACGTTTAGAGGCCATACTGAGTCTCGCGATTTCCAAGAACTGCGGCTCTACCTTTTGGCTACTGCACAGAAGCACGTTGATGATATTGTCAACACTTTGGCCAACGAACATCGGTCTCTTCTGTTATCTGTAAATGTTTGGAACACACCGGCTCTGGGGACAATTGAAGGGCTTGCTAAGCTTGCAATGGGCGACTTTAAGCGCTTCAGAAGATCTCCCTCAAGCTCAAGGCAGGGCGGTGCGGGATCCCTTTGTATGGCGGAAAAGTGTGCACATGCTGCCGAGCTTATGAAAGGATTCAGTTCGTTTTCCGTCTCTTCATTTTGTCGCGCATTAATGTTGGACCCGTCTCGGATGGAACATGATAGCGACCATGATGTTTTCGAATCTGCAGTGGACGCGGTTGAGCAGCTCATCGATAGCCTGCTAGAAGATGAATTGGCGAAAGAGGCAGTCATTGCACTACGGCTGCATGGTTACCTGACACGGGCTATCGTCGCCAATCTTTTTGGAGTTGAGAAAGTTTGTTCATTCCTTGACAAGCGTATAACGTGGGTCACAGATGCCCTTTACCTCAAACAGATTGGTGATTCGGTGATCGTGAAGACATTGGTGCGAACTTGCCTCACATATACAGAGAACAATAATGACCTCCGTCGGGCGGGCTCGCTCTGTCGACGACTGCTGGAGGTTATTGGAGATTGTGATGAAAACGCAGTCGTCGCTGCAGATGTAAGTGAGGATGACAAGTTGTCATCAGCCCAATCTGTACAGCAAGAAACCTCTTTGGCGATTGTTGATGCCATCCTTGATTTAGTCGACCGTGCCATTACTGATGTGGATTGGTGCTTAAGCCGTATGGCCTCATTAGAGGCTGCCGTCGATACTGCATCAGTCGAAATCGATAGCAACACCTGCAAAGAGAAATCTGCAGACCCTGAGGAAGGATTTAGTGAGGAGGCAGTTGTAAAACAGGCCATCCGGGCTGAAGATGCCGCCCATGTTCGATTAGAGGGAATCGTGCGAACTATGCGAGGTTTAACGCGATGCGCAATTGCAAAGTGGACTCAGCAAGAGCGGCTTTTACGCGCCGTAACAAAAACTTATAAATTGGTCTCCAGCGCAACTCAAGCTCAAGGCAAAAGGAAAGGAGACCCGCGCACGACGTTTTTGTCTCTTATAAACGAATGCAAAGGACTAGCCCCCACGCTATGGACATACCTGGCTTTCGCCAGTGCTGAGCCTGGAGCTAGTAGCGCAGCAAAAGGAAGTTCGAGTGCTGGTAGAGAAGCAAGAGTAATGCCACAGCTCGTTTACGAGGTCGAGCGATTTGAAAAGGTTTTAATTGGGGCCCAGAAGCGTACAAGGATCAATCTTCTGCGCGGCATGCGGCGAAACATCGCGAGAGACTTTAGGATTCGTGAAGACAAATTATGTGAAGAAGAAAAGTCTGGTGATGACGGTGGAGACGAAGATGTGCCGTTGGCGCAAGGTAATGCTCCGAACGAGTCTAGAAAAAAACGGCGCACGTGAGCAGCATGCGTGAGTGGTTCTAAACACCGCATCAAGTCGTCTGCCTCCCACTCACTGGTGTTTATGACTTTACTAATTTACAACGATGAATCGAACAGTTCTTCCTCATTTACTTGGAAGTGGATGATCTTAGCAGCGACTAAATGACCATGAATTCACGGCAAATCCTTTGATACCTGTACCTTCGCAACTTGATGTCTGTAGTCCCGCTTTTTCAGATCGCAGACCCATCGACTAAAAACTGAGGATGAAGATACAGATCGCAGACTAACATCTTCAGTTTCATAATAAAGAGCAGACATTCTATGACTATATCATCACAGAGCTGAGCTATTCTCGCAGCTTATCCCCACTTAAAGTTTCCGATCACTTTCCTCAACTACTTTCTATACATTCAGAACAGTCGTTGGTGCCACTTTCCTAATGTTCTGTATAGAACCATTCTGTTCGTCCTCAGAGCCGCCAAACTCCAGAGTCTCGCACCATCGGCCACAAAAAGGGTGGCGAAATCCTAGACATCGACTTCAACAGAATATTCGAAGAGACACAATTTTACTAATTGTTATTCTCTTGCTCACGCTCGTGGTTCATTTTCGTGTGGACTCATCTGCGCCATTAAGCCTTGACTCCTCACGAACCTACTTCGAAACATCGGAAAAGGACACGACCAAAGACTCCAGCCACAAGCCAAGCAGTGGTAGTCCCCCGGCGTATCTGCCTCTTGCTCAACATCTCGAACACATCAAACACAATGACAGACGCCCATCTTTGCAAGACATGGTCTACGGATCCCAGAGACAATCACGCATCGATCTAAGGAGAACAAACAATAACGATGTGGGGCGGTGCCGTGTCTGCCGAGATAACGCAGAACTACTCGCCAATACTTCAACATTGGCTTCTCAGGTTTTCAAGCTTTCTCGGCTGGTCGTAACCATACTTTCCTTCTACGACATTTCTTCCATGTTAATTTTTCCGTGTGCAGAGGACGCACAGTGGATTTTTCCTCTTGTTGATGTCGTGAGAGTAAGCTGGCGATTTTTTTATACACCACAGTCTATCCCCTTACTTCGCAGGTGCACTGGGGCATCTACGGCGAACATGTGACGACCGCATGCGAATCTGACATGACACCGTTCTTGTTTCTTTCTGTCTTCGTTCTCTGGTATTTCTTTTTGCGGTGAGTGAAACATTAGATGTTTAGACCTTCGTTTATGTTTTTTTGCGTAACATCTGAGGAATCTCTGACAGAAGAAATCAAAAGGAACCACGCACCGAGTTCTGAGTTTACTCAATTCCTGACTTATAAATCTGCTTTTCAAGGACAACTTCCGGAGGTCGACTTGGCTTTGACTTGGACCGGTCTCGAGCAATTCAGTTTGAATGACATCCACAACGTCTTTAAGCACATTGCTTTAGATGCGGATATCAAATACACTCTAATTGGAAACTGCCCTGGTGTCGAGAATGCCAGAATGGTAGAGAGCAGCCCAGGAATCTTTTCAGTCGTGAGGACTGAAATTCCTGCTCTTAACGTCAGGGCTTTCCCTTTTGGTTTCGAAAAGGCACTACGTGTGTTTCCAGTAGAGGATAAGCAGCTTCTCATGTACAATAGCTCTGAAATGAGGACAAGTTGGTAGAAGGTATGTGGTATAGATTTAGAAGAAGAAACTGCTCCTGTCAATACAGAGACTCCAGCCCATCAATGAAAAGCAATTATATCAGTTGTGAAACGTGGTTTTCACTCTTTCCTCATTTCCTAGTCTGCTTCGGAAGGGACCATGAGTTGTGCCGGAAAGCTTGTACAGAGAAATAGAACGGGTGATATCACGTTCATTCACAATTTTGCAAGGGATTTTCGTAGAATTTGCTGGCATATGGGTCATAGTTGAAGGTGTTTTTTCATTAGGGGATGGCGGTCACTATCAAGGATGGTTTGATAACGAAGGGACAGAACCCCTACAATATTGATCAACAAGGTGAAAGAAGGAAACTCGGGGTATCCCTGTCAGCTCGTCAGCGTAGGTAGAGCAAAAGGAACGTGGGCGAGTAAATAAAGGGTTTCTGTTTTACCCAGATGCCCGAAAATCTTGGTGAATATACCAAAGGTGATAAAGATTGTGTGTCTCAACCGCTTCATCTCAATCTAAATGTTATCTGAGAACACTCGCCCGGCTCCGCCAACGTTCACTATTTAACAGCAAAACTGGTCGAGATACACGCCTTGGATTTGGCGACTTTTGCTATTGCAAGCGAGTCCAGTCCTGCATGTGATGCCACACTTGATTATGCACTCTATACTGTGATAAATCAGGAAGAGATTCTCCGCAAGGAAGATTGGTTTGCTTTCAAAACATGGACTTAAAGTAATCAGCACAAAAAAGCGTCGAGGAGTCGAAACTGAGCCGAGTTTCTATCACCCGTGAAAAGCATTCCGTGAATAGGAAAACCTGTAAATGAGTAGCGCCATGACGTCTGCTCGGCCAAGAAAAAGGGCCCCCCTCCAAGAAGCGAACGCTCTTAAAGCCCCAGTTTCAGGCTTTCACGTTGCTCTTTTCTTTAAGATCGGCACTGAACTCCACATTTTGCTCTTTCCCCTCATCTGTTTGATATGGAATCTTTCCGAGACAAACGACCCCCCGCATCAGCACACGCCCCCTTCACGACTGCCCCTCTATAATCGTCAATTTCCTCCCCATTTCTCCCTCAACTTCCCGTGACGCCCCAGTTCTCCGCGTGCACCTCATCAACTCTCCTTAGAACCTCTTCACTCAGCACCACCTCGACCGCATCAACATCCTCCCTCAACTGCTCCACCGCAGACGCCCCCACGATCGACAACGCCATCTAAAACGACGACTTGCAAAACGCCTGCCCCATGGTCGCCAACAACATCCCCTCCTCCCGCGCAACCTTCTGATACCTCTCCCCTGCCCGCTGCGCCGCCGACGTGCGATAGCACGCCATAGACGCCCCCAACTGCGCCATCCGCATCGCCCGCAAGCGCACATATACCACCTCTCCCTTGACGCCCCAATTGCAGTTGCCAACATACTTTCCCGACAGCACGCGGCCCGCCAGAGTGAAGAACGGCAATAAACCCTCATGCAAATGCGCCGGCGTGCACGCCTCCGCAAGCTCCACCCTCAAACCGACAATGCAGCGGAGAAAACTGGTTCGAAACGGTGGCCCAGCGCGGCATCGCCGCGGCCTCAGCTGGGCGCACGCACGCACTCAGCAACGCCAGACGCGCTCTCATTTGACAGACCGTCGACGCGGATCTTCCCCCTCGCGCAGGAGCTCATGTAAGGCGGCGAGCGCCCCCCTCAAACGGCACGCTTGGGCGCTGTTGTGTCGGGTTGTGCGCACGCCGCACCAAGACAGGCAGAGACCGGTCCGGGCACTGCAGGTGGTACAGACGGATGTAGTCGGTGCGATCTGGGTGTCGGTGCGGGTCGGAGAGTGGGGCCGGATACATTTCTGTAGTGTGGAGAAAGTCGGGAGCGTGGTCGAGAAGGGGGTTTGAGAGAGTTGGTGGGTGTGCTTCGGATTCGGAGCATTGGGTACCCCACATCATGGTGCCCAGACGGGGTGACTGCAGAGAGAGA
>JAUKWC010034001.1:0-17167 GCA_032356245.1 Endocladia muricata | reverse complement strand
GATGTTCCCGGGATTTTTTTTTATCGAGAGGAGAGCAGGGGGTTTGGATGTGTGCGAGTTTGGCAACCCTGTGCGAACATTTATGTGAAGTCTGGGCAAAACACACGAATGCCACAGGATACTTGACGGTTGTCTCTGGATCGTCTACTTGCTTATCTTGTCTGCAGTTGGTTTGTATTGGAAATAGGAGAAGACTCCATTTCTTCGCACATTGTCCAGCATCTCGGTGAACAGCTCGAAACCCTCGCTTTGATAAGATTGTAATGGGTCGTCACTGCCGTACGATCTCAGCACCACAAACTCTTTGAGGTAATCCATCCGCTTCATATGCTCTTGCCACTCGTTATCCATCTGTGTGAGCCAGATATATCTTGCAATTTCTCGGTTGAACCCTTGTCGCACATTGTCCAGCGAGCTCGCCTTTGAACTAAGCAGGGCATCAAGTCGCTGCTGCACATATTCTTGCAATACTGTTGCACTTGCCAGCTCGTCGCTCTCGGTCCCCGTTATATCTGAGAAGAATTGTTGCAACTTAGCCGAAAGTTTTTCAAAGTCATTGGCGAGTCCGTCCTTCTGGTTGACATAATTAGGCAGGATTTCGGCAGTCGTTTTCTCACATGCTGTCTTCAGCGTCGACTTCATACCATCCTCATCTCCAAACACTATTTTTCGTCGTTGTGCGTAGAAGGCCGATCGCTGCGTTGACAGCACCTCATCGTACGTGAACAGCTGATCGCGAATCTCTTTAAAGTATGTTTCTACATTTTGTTGAGACGAATCCAGGGTCTGATTCACAAGAGGGTTTTCAATGGGCGTCTCATCACCCACACGAAAGGTGTCCAAGATGCCTGTGACCTTGTCCCCACCAAACAATCGAAACAGACGATCGTCCAATGCGAGGAAAAATCGACTTCCGCCGGGGTCCCCCTGTCGACCAGCTCGACCTCGCAGCTGATTGTCAACTCTCCGGGACTCGGCGCGTTCAGTGCCGATAATGTATAGACCGCCAAGCCCCACCACTTCCGCTCGTTCAGCAGCGACAGTCTCTTGAAGTTCCTCTTTGATGGACGAGATTGCGTCACGAAGCAACTCAACGCCGTCCAGTCCGTCCGGAATTGGCCCATACTCAGCTGCTATGCCCACAAGCTCGTCCACTTTCAAGAGTGTGGAAAGACCTTCTACACCTACAGACTCTGATATCTGGATTGCACTTCGTTTCAGCTCTTCGGTTGCTTCCTCGGACACGTCAGCAGGAAGCACATTGTCATCAATAAGTACTGGCTGGCTTGGATCTGTTAGGGTTTGAAACAAGTCCTCGTTTTGCGAAACAAGCTCACGGCGAGCCAAAGCACGCGCAAAATATTCTGCGTTGCCACCGAGTAGAATGTCAGTTCCTCGACCAGCCATGTTCGTGGCGATTGTTATAGAAAATTTTCTCCCAGCCTGAGCAACGATCTCTGATTCTCTCAGTGCCGATTCCGGCTTTGCATTCAAGACATCGTGATCTACGTCAACGTCGGATAGCAATTTTGAAAGAGCCTCTGAAGCTTCCACAGACGTTGTACCTATCAGGATAGGCCGTCCAGTCGGTGCAACTCGTGCAATCTCCCTCATGATCGCTACATATTTTCCGTTTGAGTTTTTGAATACGACGTCTGGATAATCTTTTCGCGCCATAGGTAGAGCAGTTGGCACGGAGACTACATCCAAGCCGTAGACCTCCTCCAGTTCTGCTGCTTCTGTGGAGGCCGTTCCAGTCATGCCAGCTAGCTTTTTGAATAGCTTAAAAAATGCCTGGTAAGAAACCTTGGCTGCCGTTGTCGCTTCACTGTCTACCTCAATCCCTTCTTTTGCCTCAACAGCCTGGTGCAACCCGTCACTCCACCTTCTTCCCTTCATGGCACGGCCGGTGAACTCGTCTACTATTTGAATTTCCACTTTGCCAGCGTCTTCCTCAAATGCCTTAATGTAGTTGACATCCTTTTTAAACACTTCTTTGGCTTTCAGCGCATTCAGAATAAACGAGGCCCAAGGGTTTCTTGCATCGAATAAGTCTGGTACACTAAGAGCTTGCTCTAAATCAGAGTAGCCTCGTTCAGTAAGCAAAACAGACTGCTCCTTCTCGTTCACTGTGTAGTGCACATCTCTTTGTAGCGCCTCCGCAGCTTTCTGAGCCGTCGCGTATTTGGTTGTTGCAGCAGGGACTCTTCCGGATATAATTAGCGGAGTTCTAGCTTCGTCAATTAGGATAGAATCGGCCTCATCCACAATGCAAAAACCGAGCTCCCGCGTAGAAACTACCTCAGCCTCGCTCATTGCCAGATTATCCCGCAGATAATCGAATCCAAGTTCTGAATTAGTAACATACGTCACATCGCACGAGTATGCTGTGCGTCTTTCAGCAGGACTCATCCCTGTTTGAATCAACCCAACGGATAATCCTAAATATCTATGCACTTGACCAATTAGTTCTGCATCTCTCTTTGCTAAGTAGTCATTCACTGTGACGACCAACACAGAATCACCTGTAAGAGCGTTTAGACATGATGTCAACGCCGCCACGAGTGTCTTACCTTCGCCAGTCGCCATCTCCGCCACTGCTCCATCATTTAGTACCATCCCCCCGACAAGTTGCACGTCATAATGCCGCAGTCCCAAAACTCGAAAGCTTGCTTCTCGCACGAGTGCGAAAACTTCTTCTAAGCAATCATCGATATTAACACTGTTTGACCTTACTTGCCTCTTCAACTCAGCTACGCGCGATGCCATCGCATCGTCATCAAGTGCCTCAATTGACTCCTCAAGATTATTGATGCGCTCCGCACGCTGAAAGTACGCCGGGAGACGCTCGCCACCCATACCGTCCTTCGATAGTGCTAGAGTTGTATTGCTCTCACCAGAGGGCTCTGCGCCAGAAATAGCTTTTTTGAGCGTGTCCAAGAGTCCCATATGCAGGACCGGTTGTCGTGGAACAGATTGTCTTGTACGGCGAGTAGGAATACCGCAAATCCATTGACAGGTCGGTAGTACATGCTGGGAAGGAATCCTTCGCCCCAAAGCAGATGAGGGAACGAAGGCACGAGAAGAAGACATGGCCGTAGAAAGCGTCAACGTGCAACTGATTCTGCCCGAATCAGACGCAATCGTGATGATGAGGACCTAACTCGACAATGAGATATGTTCCTCAATACTCAGAAAGGCCGAGTCGGTTCCTGCTCGCGGGAATCAGTGAACACCCAATCTGAACTCCCCATAAATTACCTCATGCAAATTTGGTACGGAAGGTGGCGCACCTTTCCATGATTCTATCTTAATCAGACGGAGTCTTTGGATCGAGGTCAATGATGTTCAGTGACAATGTGGCAAACCGAGATTGCGTCGTTTTCGCTTTGAAACGTGTGGTTGGTAACAAGCTGCAGTTTGACATATCTATTTTATCACTGCAGTGTTGTTCGAAATTACATTTGCATTTCATCCCTAGTTCTTTGTCGAAATTTGTTTACACTTCTAATTTTACTGCAGAAGTGCGAACAGTGTTTGTTCTCAGTAAACGACCATATTCCTCACTCATTCCTGATAGACACGTACCTTAAAACTGCGGTTCTATCTTGTTTGAGGGCCTTTCGCATACGTTCTCGTCTGCAGCCCGTATACAGACACCAGTACAAAACTATCCATCCGGATGTTTCATATATTATCACCAAACACTTGTAGTAACAACGATTTCGATAAAGAGCAGAACAGCAATAACAAAACTTTGCGAACTTAAGGGTAGAGACTGATGAATTTGTCAACATTTCATATGATCCGGAAGTAACCCTACGACTGTCAATCAGTGGCTGGAGCTAAAAACATGGCCCGACCGGGTGCTGTATTTTTGAGGCGCAAAGGTTTGCATCCTATGGAAAAACTTGAAAGCAGAACTGAGGGTCGGGTTGAGCGTTTTCTAATATCCTGTATCTACTGTACCATCCGCCTCATTAGAGGTGGGAATTTGTGCAACTTACTTTTATAGTTCCAGATATCTCTGAGCCCCCAGATTGCACAGTTTTGTTTGTTTGCACGAGTAGAAGTTTGGCGAAATCAAAGTTTGGACGAATATCTTCGTTTCGAGTCAAGCTAGCCGTCTTCGCAAAAAAAAGGCCTTCTTTCAAACAGCACTTTTCTTGACATTGTATAATAACTTTTCCCGAATTTTTCTCGTAGTCATACTCTGACTGCAACTTCATCTCCATCTCCTTTGTCCACCAACACCAGTTTAGGAGCTCTACAAAATTTGGTTACAACAGAGTTGTGCTTGATGAAAGATGCTGGGAATGGGGCGTTTCCTGAATAATGCGAGAGCAATCCAGCAATGTTAGAAAACCTGTGTGAAAATACCTACACACCCATCTTTTTACTGCACGCCTAATCAACTCTGCCTCATATGATGCTGGCGCCCGGTACAATAGATACTAGCTAACTCTACTAGCTTAGAGTTTGACATCTGTATCTTACAATAGAATATTTTTGTTCTACAGTGATCCTCATGAAACACTGGAAAATAATTACAGTACTACTGTTGTGGTACTGCTGCTGTTGAATCAATTTAGCACTGATCCCAGAGTTATAATACATCTCAGAGCAGCGAGAGTTCCCGTTGGAAGGACTGGAGGTTTTGTAAGTTCCGAACGTAGTTTTCCCATACCACTCGTTAGCTACACTGATCAATTTCATAAAATTGCCAGTTATCTTTCCAAGCTAAATTACTTAGTAAAGAGTCTCGCTTGCACGTGGGCACATGCCTCATGCATTCTAGACGCCTTGCAGGGTTGATGCATGTGTGTGCTGAACCAATTCAGCAGCTGTAGATGTCAGAGTAGGGGTATTTCTGTTTTCCTGAAGGTTGCAAAAGCTTAAAGCGGTGCCTTCCATGTCCCTTTCTGCATTATAATAAAAACTCTCCAATCACATTCACAGCAAAGCATACACATGCTCCCTGGTACCCATGCAATACCAAAGTGGCGGTCGATGCAGGCATTTCCAAAGGTTCGCTCGTAGAGATCTTCGCAAATCGTATACCTAATCTGCACTGATCTCGCTCCATAACACTTTAAAGTACCGGGAGGATTTGAGAAAAGGCTGTAACTTTGCATTATTTATAACTAGAGAACTGCAGTCCTCTGCTACAACTACGGATATTAATGACAGTAAGTGCGTCCAACGTCTGAGCAGTAAAGGTCAAAGTTTACTGATTTTCTCCACGAAATATACGGCTTTGAACACCCTGTACTTGACAGCACTATTCACTCGAAAAAAAAGTTCGGCGACTCAGAAAAATCGCACTTGTTTTCATCTTCATTCGAGGGATTATAACAATCATGAATGACCGACGCCTCAGTAGTCACAAGTATATGCGTCGGCAAGCGTATCATGACATTCATATTCAGAACTATATTTGACCCAAGCGCTCTGACGTGAGTTAGTAGGGAAGTGCGATCGCGGCTCATTCGGGTTTGATCATGGTCCACAAAAGCTGATCTGCAACGAAATTGGTAAAGTCCAATGAACACTCTATATTTACACAGGACTGGTCTTTCTTACTCGCTCGTGCCTGGTTAGTATTGAAATACTAGAAGCATTGTGTAGGTCTAAAAAGCGTCAGAACTCAGTTCGCTGGAGATAGGTCAAGGAAGGCGAAGACTGGAGAGCCGAGGGCTGACGGTGACAGGGGATGTACTCAGCGCTAAGCCGGTGGGGTGAAAGGATGTAAAGGCAGCACGCTGAGAGTAGGCATTTCTGCAGTGAGACTGCTTGTCATTTTTAATCCTCAGTGGGGACGTCTAGCACGGAGAAGGAGTTCGCACAGTCTGAGAATCCGGGATGTGTCACCGGGCTTGTCCGCGAAGTGGTACGCGTAGCGAGTCAAGGAACAAGTAGTCTGTATCGTGGAGAGCTAGTGTCTACTGGATATTTGGCCTCATATGAGGTCAAATTTCGCAGAGACATTAAAGCATCAAGGAGACGCCCACTTTCGCTATTCTTCATATCTACTTGAAGGTCTTTGAATACTCTATTCGGGTAGAGTAGAGCTGTCGGAAAACCCAGCGAGTGTTTTGCTCAGACAGAGTTTTAGTGCAACGGAATAGGCTACCCTTTGTTTTGATATCAGAGGAGGGGGTGAGGCGAACTACACGTACAACAACTAACATATTCACCATGAGAATTCTATAGTTTACATACTTTCTCGGTGGTCAGTTGGCCTCAAATGAAGCAAAATTTCCGTGTAATTAGACTACGCAGTTTCTGTGTTAAACATACTCTCATTTCAAAAGCAATACTGCATGGATATGTTCAGATGTTCGTTGAAAGAAAAATGAACATGATGGGTGATGATCGGCGCACTCGCTTCATGTGAAGACGGAGCAATTTTGAGATCTGCGTTGTTTTGATAATCAGCAGCTGAACACCCGGGCTGTCACTTTAGTTTTCCGCATGTGTTCAACAACTGTTCGCAGGCCCGGTCGTCTTTCACAATACTATATTTCCTGTTTGGCGATTGCATTACAACAGCATGTGCGGCGATAGTTGGAAAACACGCACAGCAGAGCAAGGGGTAATAGCACTCTTGTGCTCTATACCGGAACATGTCTGCAACACTCTGACTACTTTATCAGTGTCAATTGGACTCAGTACTTCTTTCAGTGCTCAAACTGGGCGGTCTACATAACTTATCGCAGGGATATTGCCTATACACAATATGATATGGATACTGTAGATGACAGTGTCATTTATGCATAATATATTCTCTGCGGCTCGGTCCTGTCACCCCTCGTGTACGACCCCCCATCCGAATAGCTTTTGAGACGTAGAATCAGTCATGGTATGAGGAAGTTCCAGGCAACATACACATCTCCATATCGCTTTTTCTGTTGTTATTAACCTCCGCTATGAGAACACAAACCCTTGGACTATCAACAGGCTACGTGACTAACAACACCTTCACTTCCTACTAGCGACCTAAGCTTCGAATCTTCGGAGGCGCTCTAAGACGCCAGTTAGTTCAGTTAATGTAACATGGTATGGGTCAGAACATGAATGCTTCTGATCGCTTTGACAATACGCCTCACGGAACTGGGGAAGAAATTGAATCTCTGTCGATACCCGTACGATAGATACAGTACAGAATCATAAATACTCGAAAGTATCCTTCACATTCGTCGGTCAAGCAACTGCCGGATACTTTGACCCTACAGTGCGTTGTCTAATTTTTAAACTGTCTCGAGGCTCTGGGTAACCGTTGAATTCAGTAGCAACGCCTCAGTATCTACAAGGCCGGTGCAGACATCTACCAGTATGCGAGCTGAACATAAAAGTTTGACTGCGGGTAAGAGATGCGCATTCACACAACCTCAACGTCCAATATGACATCGGGGTTCGTCATGAAGCTGTAGAAGGCCAGTACCAATGTGATAGCGTGAACCACATTTCCCGTCAATACTAGGCGTAGGAGTGACGCGAATTCTCTATAACAGAATATTGTTGTGTTTCTAGAGAGATCTAGCGAGTGATGTATGTATATATGCACTGTAGGAGACGAGAATATCAAGTAGCTAGTCCGAATGTATGGACTATTTGCAAAATAGAGGGCTGGCTATCTCTGTATCTTAGTTGTGCGCAATAATCGCGATCAATTTTCAAAGTGATTGCTATCATTGCGCATTGCCCCAGATATTATTCTGCAGAATTCCCTTCTTCAATTCCACATCAATGACGTTGAATCCAGGGGTTGGTATCCTCTTCGATGTTTACGGCTTTTGGATGCTTTCAAACATAGCCAACATATGAAAGCACCTCACCGATACAACAGGGTATTTGCACGGCTGTCCTACTTCCCGACTAACGCTATCAATAACCGCATGCTCATCAACTTCAATACGTATACAGTAAGACGTTCTTCGTCTATCTTTGGTAGCTGGCTTGTAGTAATTACAACCAAAAACATCCATACTGTGTAAAGGTAAGTTGCGAAACGTACACCTGCAGTTGCGGAGGAGAATACGCAAATGCGATGCCATATCGTAGTCGTGTTTAAAGGTACTATACCATCAGACACTTTACTGTACCCCCTCAATAGCATTTGCAGCCGCTGACGACGTCGCGATGGCCCTTTCTTCGACATACCGAAACTGTACAGGATGTAGAGGGCTATTCAGCTTGATTTAAATTTAGTATGAAAATCCATATGCTTGTCGTCTACAAAGCCCCTCAAAGTAGTTGTAAAGTTTAAAAAAAAAAGTTTTTTTTTCTGTCGGTTGGGAAATCAGTGGAACCATTTGAGTGTTCCGTCTAACCTGCGTATTCCGTTTGTCCAATTTGTGCGCCAGGCCTTTCGGTAGAAGAATTCTGAGTGTCTCTAGAAGAAGCGTTTGCTGACAATTGCTGTCAAAGATATGCGATACAGTGAAAAAGCAATCACACTCTTAAGGGCACCACATCTAAAGAAATGAACGCTTCTGTCTTATCGCAGTACAAAGAATCACTCCGGTAGTATATGGTCGTTATAGTTAGTCCGACGCGCTCAGAAGTGTCTTATTTTCATTGCGCCCCGAGTGCGATGGAAGATTGTCTTCTTTTGCACTTTACCCCGTACTTGGTGCATGAATGGTACCACAGCTGGTCGTAAGCATTGCGATATTGCAAGGTTTGAAGTTCTCTTTGCAGAGCAATCGGCCATGTTTATGTCGTGTGGAGAGACAGGTACATTGAATGCACTCCCATACTCGCGCCCCGCCTCCACAAGTAAGCCTTCAGCAGCAAGTACCAAGCTCTGATGATATTGCAGCCCTCAGAGTCAGTCCCCGCCAAAGACACTCACAACTGCCGTCTCGAATGCCGCAGTGATACCTCCCAGTGCACTGTACGATAAACCCTAATCTAGGTTCAGGTTCTATCGTTGATTTTGCAGAAAACGGAAATGGAAGAACAAGACTTGAGACCGGTTCCTGAATTCAAACATACCTAAACAGTCACTCGCTCGAAGCTGCTGATTGAGAGGATAAAACACGATCTGAGCCGGCAACCTCATCTCAATTTGGTTTGAGACAGTATCTGCACTACGTAAGCAGTAGGCTGTGGTATAGACTGAGAGGGCTCGGGAAATTAAGCACTTGACATCTTTCTGTTCCATCTGAGAGCTAATGCTGCGATATGATTACATCCAATCTACATTCGCGCAAGTACCTGCGTACACCTGTCTTCGCTTAGCGTCATTCTTGGGCAGGCATGTAAGAACATCTCTGCTCGTGGTCGGGAGCGATCAACAGTGCAGTCTAAATCAATGTCCTCTATACGAAGAACCCAGTTGTGACAGCTTTTGTAGTCAAACAGAACATGCCTGAAGCTTGCAAGAGGAGGGAAATATGGCTAAAGACGACATTGTAGGTACAGAAAGGATTGAATGTGTTCCCCTGCCCTGAGATTTCGAATCTCTTTGCATGCATTTCATTTGGATTACTGCACATGACATCTGAATCAGGTGATCTGATGCATAACCACGGTGCCCCTTATAACCGAGGGTATCAAGGGGGTACCTTGGTAATCGAGCAACAAAGCCCAACGACTACAGGCAGCGGATCGAGAACCAATGGAAAGAAATGATACGTAGGGTCTGAAAGATGCAAATTTGACATAACATGCTTCGATGTGGAAGAATTCCTATTACCCTACAGTACAAACTGAAAGAAGTTTTTGTGGCTCATGGCCCTGTACAGCAGTATTGTATCAATAGAACGTTTTGTTTGAGGTGTCCCTGTACGAATTCATGGATATATTATTGCTTTCTGAGAAAAAGGAAGTTCCCATTCGGTTTGGAGTAACGCTATTAAAAGTCGAGGCGAGACTTGCTCCTCAACACGGAGCTGTGCTCACATTTGCATGGGCTCAAGCACATGTGAAACAAAATGGAAAGCTAGAAAGAGCACAGCTAGGAAGTATCACCTGCGTGCCCATGTGTTGTGTAGGCTTCTCTCTATTGTACAAGATATGCGGACGTGTGGGCAGAAATAGGTAGAAAGACACATCTACGCCCCTGATGTCGAAAGTTTTGTATATCTGAAGGGTGCAGTCACCTGTGCAGAATGCATTCAGAAATCGGTTGGTGGAATGCCCAATTCTGGTTGCCAAGATTCCCTCTTGCTGTACGCAGGGGCATCTGCATTCGCAGTAAAGGTACGACTACGTGTGATCATAAAGCCTCTACCCATCAGAAATTGCCTAACGAATGAATGATATCTCATGGTGCGACGCAATTGTAAAGACGGAGGGCACAGGATTGCGTTGATCTGGCAGAAGGGGTGGGCGTTGCAGGGAGCGACAGAACCACCAAAGTTTTCTTTGCAAATGATCTGACGAAGTCACGGCGCATGTGCAAAACAAGAACGCCACCATGGTCCGCCCGAGACACTCGATGTGAGCAGTTTCAAGAAGTACAACTATAGGAGCCCAGATACGCATTTTTGCTGGTTTCGGAGCCCCGCTTGAAAGTGGGTACAGAATGAATGTTCACCCAAGTCGCGACGTGATCCGATACACAACAGTGTGCATAGATCCATAGGGTCAAGTAAAGTGTACTTGGGCTTTTCAGGAACATAGAAGCTCGTACTTCCTGCTGCGTCAAGCGTCATCTGGGCTCTAGAAGCTTTCTAAATAGTTTACTAAGGGATTGCAATACGGCTCCCTTAAAGCTTCGCAGTTACAACCCCGTGGACCCGTTGAAGACAAAGCTGGATGACAGGTTTACCTCGTGCGATTAAAAGGTAGCCAATGCACATAACCGAGTATGAGATGACAGCTCGTACAGTAGTGCTCGGAAGAAGGAAAATGACATGACTTCATTCTACTTGTGGCGATATTCTGCTTATGGGGGACATTCTGCTGATGGGGAACCTTTTCTCTCACTTAAGATAAGGTACAGTATGGAGTGCTAAACGTTGTGCAATATGAGAACACCTGCCGTGGCTCTATTCTATTTCGGACCGCAAGTCTATGTTCGTAGATTGTATTATGTTTATCCATGCTCAAGCTACACCACTCAATGTGCAGGTGCTCTCACGACAGTTCGTTCTAAGTCGTCTTGAAGGCAACTTGGAAGAGCAGGACTCAACACGACGCAAGTGAGAACAACAGGCCCCGATATGTTGGTACTGGTCCCCTGCAGCTCCTCAAGGTGGGCTCGGTTCGAGACAGCACGCTCTAAAGCTTCTCCTCATCCTTTCCTCCCCAGGCAACACCTTATTTTGTAGTTCACCTGAGCATCTTCAGAGTTACAACTACTTGACTAGCTAGACTTCGTGTTGAATATATCTACGCAGTAGCATCCAAATCTCCATGCTGTTCCGAGCTCGGCCGCACTGGTATATTCCCTCCCTTTTTACTTTTATCTTGTGCCTTCTATTGCCGTCACGTCTTTGTTGCGGCTCTAAATCCCTGTTCTCTAGACCGGGTGCAGAGTTGGGCGTTCCCCAAATTCGACATTCCAATTCTACTGCCCACTCCTCAGACCGTTTGGCCTGTTCCATCTCCTCTTTAAAATTGTCTCTTTCCTCAGCACCGAGCATTTGTCCTTTGCACGGCGATCCAGGCCTCCCTGATTCGCACTGCTCCGCCTCCCCTCCGCATGCGACTTCATCAACTTCCACGCGATGCTTTGGACAATGTCCTGTCACATCTTAGCATGCCCGATATATTCTCGCTTGCACGAGCCTCGCGACCTCTAACGGCTGCCCTATCCCCATTTTTGCGTCGTTCCCACGTCGTACTCGATCCCACTAGCCGCCACCATCTCCTCGCTCCCAACTCCCGGATCGGTTTGCACATTCGTCACCTCGTCGTTTCCGTCGCTCTTTCTCCTGCAGATTTATCTCGCCTTGGTCGTGTATGTTGCAACCTTCTTGCCGTCTCTTTTCAAAATATTGACCGTTCGCTTTGCTCTCGAGCTCTCTTTTGTTTCCTTCGTGCGGTGGGGCCGTCGCTACGATCCTTCTCTGCTGAGTTTTGTGCTGCTCTGAGCGGCCCAGTTCTCTTGCCAGCCCTCGCCGCATTGTGCCCAGCCCTCTTGTATCTGCGGCTGTGCTTCATACCTCGTGTCTACGCAACGCACCTCCAGCTGCTGCTGCTACGCGTCGGTTCTCGATTACGGGTTCTGGATTTGGATAGTTGCGCCGGTGTGGATGATGCTGTGGTCATTGCTGCCGCCAAGCACTGCCCGTGTCTGCAGGATTTATCGGTTGGAGTTGCAGAGGAGGTCAGTGATCGTGCTGTGTTAGCTCTTTCGAATGCACCCTGCGCGAAGACACTGCGGCGGTTGGATATTCGGGGATGCATGAATATAACCGATGACGGCTTGTTTGCGATTGCTACGTCCTGTTCTAATCTGGTATACCTAAACGTATGGCGTGTTTGCTTGACAAGCTATGCCATCCGAGCGGTTGCAGAGGGGCTTGGTGAGCACCTGGAAACACTCATCATGGGAGACTGCATCGGCATTGATGATACTGCGCTCCAGTCCATTGCTGACAATTGTAATACACTGGTCAATCTGGAGATGGCTGGTCTGAAACGTGTAACGGATACTGGGGTCACTGCTCTGTTTGACGAGAACAGAACTGGCAAGCTCAGATTGGAGACACTGACGATAGATGGGTGCCAACGCGTGTCGGAAGCAACTATGTTAGCTGCTGCAGGTCTTTGGGATGGACGCTGGGCAGTCACTGCTTCGCCAGAGGTCTCTACTGAACTGCTCAGAGAAAAAAGCTGGTGGGCTGCGGAGGGATGTTCTTCTAATGACCAACGCTTACCTGAAGGAAGAAAAGTCGGCGAATTCAACGAAGTTCATCGCAGCGAATTTGTCCAAAACGTTGGTATATTGGCTGATAAGATGCCGGTGCTTCCACCGCACACCGGCAGGACTGAATCCGGCGGCTCCCCTTTTTTCCAAAGCGAGAAGTTCTTGAATGGGTACTGCGATATGCAAGATCTGGAGACATTCGAGCGCTCAAGTAACGTTTCATATTTACGCAAATTGTCTGCGATCGGCACAAAAAAGATCCGACAGCAGTTTTGGAATCACATCAGAAGACGACGGCCAGATATGGATTTTCGGGTTGAAATCTCTGTAAGTGGCACGGACGAAAGTCTTTCTAGTCCTAGCGAGCGGCGTAGATTTGATGCCGCGAATGTCAGGAACTGGGATTCAAGCGACAATGATATATCGCGAGAAAAATGTGCGGAGGGATGTGAAAAAATAGTGGGCGGCTGCGACGACAAGCGATACACGATGGACAGTCGTTGTGAAATATCGAGGCGCGGTGGTTCCGGAGCCAGCGAGTTGAGATTAGAAGAAATGGAAGCCATGTGTTGAGTTTCGAGCAGGGGAAAAGTTTCTCCGATCTTCACCAAAGCACTTCAGCTACTGTACCAGAGCGACATGCTTCGAGTGAGGTCGGGCGGAGATTTCGAGACTCATGCACGGCCTCCTTTTTTGAAAACAATTTTGGATAAACTGTCGCTGATAAGACTTTGCTGCAAATGTTCTTTGAGCTGTAGTCTCGCTGCGGACCGCGTAAGAATGTGCCAATTTCACTCTATTTTGTGAGGCACACTGACGTTTTGAGTCAGCCAAGAGGTCAAAATACAAGCCTAGTCGTTCGGAGTCAACAGGGATACCAGCACCCGCTAGTTCATTCTAAAGTTCGAACGAACTCTCAGACGTACAATCATCTCTAGGCTAGAGGAGGTGTAACGCATGCATAGAAATGGCCAGAATTTGCAGCGAAGCGGTCTGACAAGTCACTTCGTAACCGTATAGCGGTGGGGAAACGGGGGGTGGAAGTGAAGGTCTCAAGTTGCCCTTGCGGCAGACCAATGTAATGAAAACGCCTGTTTCCACACAATGGATTACGAGACGACGGTTGTGTGACATCTGTAGATGAAGCCCGGGATGGAACTTTTCGACGTTGTCGCAGGGTTTGTTGTGCAAAGGGTCCGGGCAACCAACCCAAACTTGCCATTGAGAGTGAACTTCAACTTACGCGTTCATTCCTGCTTTCGTTACTATACGTGCGAGACTTGACGCATTATATCAGTGTCGTCATGAGAGACGTGAAAGGTTCATACTAGTTAATTTGTAACAATTACAACCACTTACCAGTAACATCACGCAGCGAAATGTCCCTTCTATGTCCTCGAAAGGCAATACGACTGAACCCAGGACGTTGTTCATTAGTGTCTTCGAGGTCATGAGGATGCCGAAACTAGTGGTAATCCAAAAACTCTCGAGTTACCGAGGAGATACAACACGTAGCTACAGGAAGCAATGTCCTGCGTTGAGGAACATGCCGCACCACTTATGGGTTCCGTGCGACAAGCTACGCTGTCAATTCTTGAAAACATTATGTTCTTAGATGTGAAGTCTTTCCGGCATTCTTCACAATCCTGAGCGTGCATGCAAACCCTGCGCACGAATGCCGTCAGCTATTGCGTCAACTACAGGCCACTGCATAACTGTTTCACACAGACTACGACTGGTACATGACATGAGTAGACGGGGAATGGGAACATGGGTATGAGACAGTACACATAACTTGCAACACCGGCACGTCGATTGCAAATACTGTACAGTATATACTGTCGCTCCAAATGGGTGCCCATTGTTCTCGCGTCAAAAGGAGTGCCTGACAGAACATGAATTCGACATATACGGTACACACGAGTTGAGTAGCACAAACCAGAACGACAGGACTCGGCGGTAATTATGAAACAATGGGCGAATACTGTACATACTGTAGAAGCAACTCGTATGTCTCAACTGCTTCGAAAAACAGCTACACTGTAAAGCTATCCATGTGACTCTACTGTCGCGAACCAGCGGCTGCGGGATGCATACTCATTTAAGGGGAACTTTACTTTTGACCACATGGTAATGGTATATTAGTGTGCAAAATGAACCCTGTTTTTGGAATGTGAACCCTTTCTTTTGAGGTCAATGGGTTAGGGTTGGGGCGTTTGGGGAATAGGGATTGGGGAAATAGAGGTTTTCTAAAGGATTAGAGGATTAGGGTTTGGGGATAGGGGGGGATGGAAAGTGCTTGCGAACTACTTGAAATCACACCTGATTGTGCAGGATAGTTATTACATTCAGTACCCAGATAAAGTTTTTCATGTAAATGTTTATTGTGGCCCATGTCGTCTTTTTTTAAAAGTGGTTACAAAGTTCTATGACCCCGGGCACGATTTTCTTGTTTGGGGTCCTGGGCTAGAGGAGGATTGATCGCGAGTAGACTTTCGCCTGTGTCTTGACTTCGCTTGTCTGGCTCCTGTACTCCCGTTCCTATCAATGACACCCATTGTCACACACCCTTCTCACACGTCTCTGCTCTCGGGCAAAGCACACCAATTGCTGAGTTGTACTGGTGGTCGAACTACATCCCAGCAATCCTAGCTAGCTAGCCGTATCATAACAGCATTCTATCATGACTACACTCCTATAGCGATTCAGCTACAAATAAAAGTCATAACTGAATATTCTACGCGAATCTCACATTCGGTTCTAAAAAGCTGCACCCCAAACTAGCTAGCTGCCGATGGCCCAGCCAGGAAGGTATGCGATTAACTAGCACAACTCCATGTGTTTTCAGAAAATCTTGCATGCCAGGTGACCACATTCGTTGTGCTGCCGCTATCGGCGCTGAAGTTGTAATACGGTTCGAGATGCGTGTTGGAGGAGTCAAAAGAATATGAGAGGCACTATGTAGACTTCTTGTCACTATGTAAAACATTGCAATCATCTTTCTCTCGTCATATCGCAAACATCACATCCGGAATCCCGCCGTCCTCGACTTGGACACACCGTACAATACTTGGTACAGTCCAAATTGGACAGCTGAATGAACTTTGTAGCAGGATTCCATAAGAAATCCTAGTGTCTATTGGACATTGAGTTTTGCCTCCTATGAGGTCAACTCTGGCCTCATATGAGGCCAACTGACCTCCGAAAACGTATGTAAAATATATAATATGTATGGTGAATATGCTAGTTGTTGTACGTGTAATTTATCTCACCCCTTCTATGATATCAAAACAAAGGGTAGCCTACTCCGTTGCACTAAAACTCTGACTGCGCTAAAAGTTCGCTGAGTTTTTCTACAGCTCACTCTGTCTGAATAGAGAACTAAAAGGCCTTCAAGTAGATATAAAGAACAGCGGAAGTGGACGTCTCCTTGGTACTTTAATATCTCCGCGAAAGTTTTTGCCTTATATGAGACCAGATGTCCAATAGACACTAGTCTCGCTAGATCGCAGAGTTATACTCATCCATACCCTTGTCCTCGTAGGATCCGTTTTACAGTGCGTTGCCACATTTTGTCTCCAACCACCCTATACAATCGCGACCATCAGTTTGTAGTTCCCAAATCCCACATTTGCAAATAACTGTAGTTCCAATCCGAATGGGTTTGAAAATTCGTCGTACTACTGACCACGACCCAGCAGCATGTTTGTTAGCTAGCTATACGGGTAATTCGTTCCGTGATTGCGACGAAGGTGTAAGCATTATAGATGTGAACCGGATCTGTGTACAAGTCAGATTGTTCTAGCATGATGCGTCTAGCTCACCACTACCTTGTGTGACACACCTCGGGCCCGAAATTGCCGCAAATATTCCTTTATTTCTCAACACCGCTTTTTCTTCACAGTCACGAAACTTTTAGCAACCGTCATTCCTTTCTCTCAATCTCCCCTTTCAAACCCTGGTACTTTCTCTGTATTGTTCTCGTCCTCTCCAGCAGGTGCCACTGCTTGTCCAACTTTCCTGCACAGCTGCTCGCAAGTATACAAACATCGCCATATTTTCCGTACATTCAGCTGATGCGCGTGCTTGAAACTCTGAGATTGAACGTCGCACAAGGCTGTCAGAATAAGCCCGTCGAATTTTACACGGATTTTCTAAAACTAGAGCAGGATAGAAGAAAACGAGGAAGTTTGTGCTTGGGCAATGCGAAAGAACGCTGGGAGTTTTATTCTAGAACAGAAAGAGAAGTCATTCCCTCTTTCTTGCTCTTCGTCTACAGAAGCGTTGCAAAATGCCTCTACGCGACCTCGGGGGGGGGGGGGGGGGGGGGGGGGGGGGGGG
>JAUKWC010033990.1:0-17168 GCA_032356245.1 Endocladia muricata | reverse complement strand
ACGTCGTGCCAACCCGTATCGGATCAGATCACCCCAGCATTTCGCCCTACGGTGCCGTCTACTATACCGCTGATGATCTAGCGCTGATTCTGGCCGTGGGAACCGATGCGCAATTTGCTCAACTCTGTCACATCTTAGGCTGCGAGATGCTTGTCCAAGATGAGCGCTTTGGTACGAATGTTCGACGCGTAAAGCACAACAGTGCGCTCAAAGAGATACTGGCCGAGCGTATCGCAACAATGAAACGAGATGAATTTTTGAACGCGCTCAGCGCCGCATCTGTTCCCGCCGGAGCCGTGCGCACAATGGACGACGTTTTTAAACAGCCCGCCGCGCAATCAGTGCTCCATCATGGTCAACTAGAAACAGAACACGAGATTCGCGGCGTGCGCGCAATGAGCTTCAACATGCCCGCTGGACTTAACCCCCGCCCGCTCTCACCCCCACCTTATTTGGATGCACATCGAGCAAAAATCCTAGCAGAATTTGTCGATCCAGATTGAGCATGAGCGACTAATAATTTTGGCTCTTTCAAATTCTACATAAAAAAGCCGACACTGCGCCAAAATTCACAAACAAGACACCCACAAACAACCCCCAAAAAGCCCCGTTCAGGGGGCACCGCCCCTCTAGCCCCATCCATTCATGGTGGGGCGGACAAGGTCAAGCGAACAAGACGGAACGAACAAAAATTCCCCCCAACAAACCAAGCCTCCTAACGGACAAAACAAGCAGACTCACAAAATTCTATCTATGACCAACCTTACCCATCCGAAATTTATCTATCGCCAACTCACCACCGCACCCCAACAATCGATCATATTTGTGCTGTGCGTCGCGCTCGCACTAGTAACCCTTGTCGGGCTAAACAGCTTCGGCGATAGCGTCAACAACGTGCTGCGCAGCGACGCGCGTGCGCTACAAGCGGGCGACATCATCATCGACACGCAGCAGGAACCAAGCGCCGACCTGATCAGCGCGATTGATGGGCTGAGCCAAGCCGAGGATCTCGAACGCACGCTCGTGACCGAACTCTTCACCGTCGCTCGCGTAACCGACGAAGATGCTTCGCTTCTAACACAGCTAAAAATTATCGAACCGAACTATCCCTTCTACGGCGAAGTCGAAATCGGATCGGCCCAGCCGCTGCACGCCAAACTCACCGCCGGATCCGTCATCGTCGAGCCGCTAGTGCTAGAGCGATTAGAGCTTGCCGTGGGCGACCCGATCCGCATCGGCGCGGCCACGCTAACAATCGCCGACACGCTGCTTTACGACCCGGTGCAGCCGGTCAACTTTTTTGCCTTTGGTCCCGCAGTTTTGGTTGCCGCAAGCGACACCGACAAGCTCGACCTCATCAAACCCGGCAGCCGCGTAGATTATCGAACACTACTCGCCGTCCCCAACGAAAACCGCCACAATCCGATAGCCGATCAAATCCGTCAGATCATTGATCCCGAACTTGATCGAGTGCGCACATACACGGAAAACCAAGCGGGGATCCAGCGCTTCTTCAATAACCTACTCTTCTTTCTCAGCCTCGTTGCCGTCTTTATCCTGATCCTCGCCGGCATCGGCATTCAAAGCGCGCTCACCGCATTCTTACGCGAGCGCGACAACACCGTCGCCATCATCAAAACCGTAGGCGCAACCAACCGCTTCGTTACCGCCAACTTTCTGTGGGTAATCGTTATTTTAGGCACCGTAGGCACCGTACTTGGGCTGATTGGTGGCGTACTGCTCCAGCGCGTCTTCCCCATCCTGCTGGCCGACTTTCTACCGCCAAACATCACGCTGAGCATCTCGCCCCGCATCATCATCGAAAGCCTGCTGCTCAGCGCAGTCGTCGTTGGAATCTTCACCTATCTGCCCTTCTCGCGGCTCAAAGAACTGCGCCCCAACTTTATCCTGCGCAAAGAAAACATCCCCATGCCGCGCGACCGCTGGTTTTTTGCCACGCTAAGCCTGCTCATCCTCTTCTTCGTTGGCATGGTGCTCTGGCAACTTGACGATCTGCGCCGCAGCCTCATCTTCGTAGGCAGCACGCTTGCCCTCGTACTCATCACCGCAATCGTCTCCGAAGCCATTCTCTTTGTACTGCGTCGCCTGCAAATCAAGCGGCTCGATCTGCGCCAAGCCCTGCGTGGACTCTTTCGCCCGCGCAACGCCACCCGCGCCATCATCATCACCCTCGCCGCCGCGCTCACCGTCATCTTCACCATCTACCTAATCGAAGAAAATCTCGACGCTGCCTTCGTCAGCTCCTTCCCCGACAACGCCGATAATATTTTCATGCTCGACATACAGCCCGACCAGCGTGCGGGCGTGGATGCGCTTATTCAAGAAGAAATCGGTCCAACTCTTGTGAACCCACCGATCTTCTATCCAGTAGTGCGCGGCAACATCGTGACAATCAACGGGCAAGAGCTTGATCGCGACGCAGCCCGAGAACGTCGCGGAGACAACCTCGCGCGGCAATTCAATCTGAGCTATCGCGAGACGCTATTAGATGACGAGCTTCTGCTGGCTGGAGACACACTCTTCGACCCAACCATCGAGGGCATACAAGTGTCAGTGCTAGACGAAGTCCTCGAAATGCGCGAATTCCAAATCGGCGACCAGATCACCTTTCGCGTCCAAGGCATCCCCATTGACGCAACCATCAGCAGCGTGCGCAGCCGCAGCAGCGAATCTTTTACCCCCTTCTTCTACTGGGTTTTTCCCACCGACGTGCTGATCAGCGCACCGCAGAGCATCTTCACCTCGCTGCGCGCACCCGAAGAGCAGATCGGCGGGCTGCAAAATCGCGTCGTCGCACAATTTCCAAACGTCAGCGTCATCGACATCACCCAAGCCGTAGACTCGTTCGCCGCCACCGCCCGCCAACTCTCACAGGTAATCCGCTTTCTTACCTTCTTTAGCATCGCCGCCGGTCTGTTGATCATCATCAGCTCGATTTACGCAACCCGCTTCGCAAGGGTACAAGAAGCCGTCTACTTCAAAGTATTAGGAGCAAAAGGGCGCTTCGTCCTGCGCGTCTTCGCATGGGAAAATCTGCTGCTAGGGCTGATCAGCGCGCTGATCGCACTAGGGTTGGCGCAGCTAAGTAGCTGGGCACTCAGCCGCTGGATCTTCGAGATCGACTACACGCCACAACTCGGCGCAAGCCTGCTGCTGATTCTGCTCACAGTCCTGCTCGTCATGGCCGTAGGCCTACTAGCCTCAGTATCGATCCTAAGGCAGCGACCGATCCTATTTCTACGCGAGCAGGGAGTAGAATAAGCGCAATATCCTTTCGAATTCATCCGTGATCACAGCCCACTTTCTAAGATCTAGCATTTTTAAACGCGCCATCTCAACATCGACCAACCACCACCCCGAACCCACCCGTTTCAGCTACGCAGGCTACCTCGCGAAAGCCGTAACCGTTAAGCAACTCCAAATGTTTTTCGACAGTTAAGCGACCGGGATTATCTGGTAATGGCGCACCAGGCTCTACAATCAGATCTGCGTTGATAAAGAGGCCATCGGGCACTAACAAATTTTGAGACAGTTCATAGATTCGACTTACCTCGGCTTCCCTGCCCAAATCGTGCAACGACTGCATCGAGACAATCGCCTCGAACTGACTCCCACTCCCAAGGATCTCTTGATGCCACTTATCTTGATTTAGGTCGTGCTCAATCAGCGTTGCCCGTGGGCGAACGGATTCACTCGTTTCTTCGAGTGTTTCTTTGAGCGTTTCTTTGGCGGCATCCAACAGTGGCCGTGATTGATCGATGCCGGTATAGACAGCGCTGCTTATCCCATTGAGCAGGTGGTTACCCAAAATGCCGGACCCACAACATAAGTCAAGCACCCGTGGGGTCTCTGCATCAATGCGCAATACTTGGGCCAAAATCTGCTCCATGATCTCGTATCGTGCAGGCCAACGCTCGTTTAGGCCCGCAACGTATTCGGCGGCCGCGGCCATATTTTCCACAGTGCGAAAAGACATTTATCGTTCCTCTGCTAAGGATAGGATCTTTTAGATCTTATCTGTTGATTTGTATGATACGTTTTGACAAAATATCATTTCTGGTCATAACTTTATGACAAATAGTGTACCATTTGTACTATATACTATTGAATAATTCCGCCCTATTATAATAATATGACATAGGGGTATAATGATTTTGACAGCTTCTTGGTTGTGCCTGACTGGGCAAGAATTTAGCAAGCTAGATACTATAGAATGCTTCATTCGCCGAGCAAAAAATGCTATAGAAATATTTAGGCTATGGTAACCTTCGCACTATCACATCATTCTGCGCAATATCGCAGCAACCTTCGTCATATCACAGTCATATCACAATTGTACAGTAAAGCTCCTACCAGACGATGCAGTTTTATATTTTGTAGCAGTATCAAATCGCACTAGCTTTTCTAATAAAATTATAATCAGATAATGCTCCGTGCTATGGGTTCTTTACAAAACGAGGAAAAGCATCTGCTACAACAGCATCAAAGAAAATCACGACTTGGAGATTTTTCCGTGGTGGCAATAAGAAGAATTCTATACCCTTCATCAACGCTTGGATATATATTATTCATCTTGCCGCTGCTGCTTGTTCTTTCGTGCCAAGCCGAGCAGGCGATTGATCTGCAGGCAGAGAAAGATTCTCAACAAGTCGCGCGCACGGGCCACGTAAAAACAGATCATGGAATTGCTTTGCCCACAAAAATTGCAGACCAGATTACAAACCAATTTGATACACATATCCAACCGATAACGACAATGCTAACGGTTGATCAGCGGCGCGTGCAGGAAATTGTTCTTTCTAATGCAGAATTCTTGTCCTATGCGCGCGACTGGCAAACGGACAGGCCGTTGCGCAGCGAGATTTTTGACATCTATCCCGCGCGCGAAAGCGATTCGTTGAATCATCACGTTCGTGAGCTAGATGCTTGCCAACAGCAATCCTGCTATCGTATCGATATGTATAACTATGGCAATAATTCAACCACGGTTGGTCTAGTTGATTTAGAGCAAAACGAGATCATCAGCATCAACAATATTCCCTCATCGCAGCCAGAGATAAACCAGCGGCTAAAAGATCTTGCGATTGAGATTGCGCAAACCTCGCCCGAAGTGATTGCAGCACTCAGCGCAGAAAGCGATCGGTTTCCCAATGCACAGCCAACAATGCCCAACGTCAAAACAGCGCTCAATCAGACAGCCTGCGAGCGCTCGCGTCATCTTTGCGTTGCGCCAACCTATCTACTGGGCGAACGGGCGCTGTGGGCAATCGTCGATCTGACCGATGAGCGATTGGTTGGCGTACGTTGGACAGATCTACTGCCGGAGGGGGCAGGATATTACACTGGCTATCCATACCCGACAGAGCGTTTGATACAAGAAGAGCCGCTTGCAGAGAGCATCTGCAAAGAGTTTCAGCCGCTATCGCAACATGGTTGGTCGCTTGAGTATATGCTCACCAAATCCGATGGGTTGATGGTTGCAGACGTTTATTTTGAAGAGCAGCTTATCCTGCGCAGCGCCAAACTGGTCGACTGGCACGTAAGCTATTCGACCAACGATGGCTATGGATATAACGATGCGATCGGCTGTCCCTTGGCAGATTCAGCCGCGATTGTATTGGCCTATCAGTTTCCAAAGATAGAACCACTTTTGGAAGATAAGAGTGAGGTTGGATTTTCGATTGTGCAGGATTTTGCCATGCCGACTTGGCCCTTCCCATGCAGCTATCGTTATGAGCAGCGGTACGAGTTCTATAATGATGGTAAATTTCGCATAGTCGGAGGAAACCTTGGGCGAGGATGCGGTACAGAAGGAACCTATCGCCCGATGCTGCGGATCGACATGGCGCTTGATGGCGATGAGGGCGATTCGTTTGCCGAATGGGACGGAGAAGAGTGGCGCACTTGGCAGACGGAACAGTGGCAATTACAAGGCGCAGAAAGCCGCTACGCCGCCACAAAAGGGCAGTACAAAGTAGTTGATCAAAATGGCCTTGGGTATACAATATCTCCCAGTCAGGGGCATTTTTCAAATAAAGCAACAAGCGATGATGCCTATGTCTACGTTACCCGCTATCACGACGATGAGGGTGGCTCGGATATGGTTGACTTTGGATCTTGCTGCAATACCAATCACCAGCAAGGACCAGAGATTTTTATTGATGATGATCCAGAATCGATTGTCGACAGCAATATTGTGCTTTGGTACGTACCGCAGATAAAAAACAACGGGACCTCTGGAGAGGAGTACTGTTGGGCGGAAACTACAATCACCGATGGGATGCCAGTAAACACCGTTTGGCCTTGTTACGCCGGACCTACATTTACGCCGATATCCAGATAAAACTGGAGAGACATCTGGTACGCGAGTAGACTTGAGCTGATATGTGTTTATTGCCATTTCAGCGCAGCTTATCCATCAAAATAGCTGTTTTTATAGACCGCTATTTTGAAATACTTGTATCGTCTATATTGGATAACAAGGATTGACAACACGCTGGCGCATCTATTTTATGCACAGGTTTTTAGGATGAAAACTGGATGAAACAGAATGAGGAGGGTAACACCAAAATGAAAGTTCAGATGTTTTTGTAAAAAAAGAGGCAATCTGCTAGAGACAGATTACCTCAAGGTTGAAACAACCAAATATCACAAGAACGCAATAGAGACCATTTCGTAGATAATTTTACCACAGCTTCCACATAAGTAACTGATAAACCCCTATCAGTTTCATTACAAGTTTTTCTACAGAAATCTCTCCTCTATTTTGACAAGTCTATTTAACTACGCTCGCTTACAGAAAACACAAATAAAGGGTTATCCAACTTTATTTGCTCTATACGGAGCCGCATCACAAATTGACCTTCTTTCCATTTCGCACCGCTTCTATGCAATGGGATAGTTTGTGCCGCAGCGACGTTCATATAGCCCAGCGAAGTATGCAAAAAACCAAATAACTTTGCTATGTCCTCCTCACTACGCCTTTATCTTTACTTCCCCGAGTACATAAAGCTTATTTAGACAGCCACCAAAAGTTTGTTTCAACCTCACAATTATACCGCGCTCGCTTATCTATTGAGCGGCAGCACAAAATAGCATTTTTCCCTTGTACAGTTGCTTATACAAAGGATGCCATTTGGCAACCGCCGCTTGATACGGATAGCAGCACCGAGTATAGAACAGCCAATTTTGGGCCTAAACAGCCGCGAATTTGGCAATGTATCCCAAATTGAATCAGCCGGAAATAAACGTCCGATCTGATACTCAAAACAGAACACGTCTCTGTTCGTCTGACAACCAACCCCTATTTAATCGGGGTGATTGCTAGAGGCAGCATTGGTTCTGTGGGCTACATGTTTATCAAAAAATTATGGCTATCTAATAGATAACGGTGTACATAACGCGTACATACCACAGAGGTTAATTGCTTCTGTATAGGTTAATCCCTTCTGCTTGATCGTAAAGCAGCTTGGAAAATCAGTGACTCAGTTGCCACTGTGTACTAACGTGTTAGCGATACCGCTATACATGTGAGGAAAATAATGCAGTTTAATCGTTTTTACAACAAAAAACATCGCAGAAAGGATCGGATGCTGCTCATCCTTTTCTGTGCAATGTTCCTATCGATTCTTCCTTGGCACGCGCCAAGTGTAAGTGCCGACACGGGAAATGGAGCATGTGCGCAGGCGCCAAACTTTACCAAGGATATTGGCTTTGGTAGTCAGGTTGCCGTCACAACTTCGCGCATACCAGAAGGCTTGATCATCCACGATCTAAGCCAGACTCCAGCACAAGGCCAAACGCAGATCCGCCCCTATATACACCCAACATGGGGTGATTGGGGTTCGCTAGGCAAAATCACGCTCGATAAAGACGGATATATCTACAGTGCCCCACAGCCGTGGACCGATCTGCTCACCAACCCACCCGCAGCACAACGTAAGATTCTACGCGTAGACACAAATACCGGCGTAATGAGCGAATGGCTAACGCTGCCCGCCGCCGGTGCGCCGCCAACCAACAGCAACCCATATTCAATTTTGGGCTTAGCATACGATTGTGAAAACCACATACTCTATGCCGCTGATGTTGGCGGATCGACTGCTTCAATCACGCATGGCAACATCTTTGCCATCGATATTGCAACTAATTCTATTGTTAGCACGCTGCCCAATGTAGATGCGCTGGGCATTGGTGTTTCGGATGCAGACGGTACAAAGAAGCTCTATTTTGGGGACGCGCGCACAAGTGCCGTCAAAACTATTGCGCTTGATGCCAATGGGCATTTCGTCGGTGCAGCGCAAACAATTTTTAACCTACCCAGCACAAATCTTCATGCCGGCGACATCACCTTTCTACCAGATGGAAAGATGATTATTCCAGAAGTTAACTTTGGCTTTAGCCTTGCTTCGTGGGGCGGGCATGCGCAGGATGGACTACGCTATGTTTACGCTGGCGGCAACTGGACCATCGAGCGTACCTATGGCCCCGGCACGCCAACTAGCAATGCCGGAAATCTCTCTCGTTCGGCTCAGCCGGGTGCTGAATATGATCCACTTAACGAAATGGTCTGGTTCAGTTCGAATGCTGTTCGATGGTCACCAGATCCGCAAATTTATGGCGCGGCAGGCTTTCAAGAGAGCGACATACCGATTCATAGCGACGAGGCAACATGGCTTGACTTCACCACAGCCCATAACAATATCAAAGGATATATGGGCGATATTCAAGTTGCCCAACGTTTTATGACGCTTGGCAACTATGTGTGGATCGACGCAAACGCCGATGGTCTACAAACACCGGGCGAAGCGCCGATCGCGGGTGTTACGGTCTATCTTTACCTAGATGGTTCTTCTGAATCTGGCACACTTGCCACAGTAGACCAGCCTGCCTCTGCACCTAATGGCGATCTTGATGCCAACGACCGCCTAATCGCCACCGCAGTAACGGATGCAAACGGCGAGTACACATTTACGGGCTTGGTGGCCGGCGACTATATTGTTTCGGTCGATCCACCGGCTGGCTACACCAACACTGGCAATATCAATCCTGCTGGTGCTGATCCAGACGACAATGTTCCGCTTGACTCGAACTTTAAGGCTGGCGAAAATTACTCTCTGCCAATCACAATGGCGTATAACCAAGAGCCAAGCCCCAACCCAGACAACCCAAACTTTAACGATGCCAATTACACGGTAGACTTTGGCTTTGTTCCGCCACCAAGCATCGGTATCGAAAAGCTAACCAACGGCAATCAAGCCGACAGCGCAAGCGGTGCCGACGTGCCAGAAATCGCGCCCGGCGCGCAGGTTCAATGGACCTATATTATCGAAAATGAAACCGCCACGCCTATCCCGATGAGCGATATTGACGTGACGGACAACGTGCTTGGCACCATTATGGAGAACGGCTCTATTGTGCTTGCCAATGGCGCATTTAGCGACACCAGCGGTATTGTGGCTGGAGTCCTGATTAGCAACGGCACATTCACCATTGTGGTGACCGACGTAGCCGAAAATCTAGGCGCCATCTCCTCAACTTCTTCAATAAACGATCAGTACGTTTTGGGCTGTGATGATAGCGCAACGGTTTTGGACGAGACGCGCACAACCTACGAAAACAGAGCAACTGTTAGCATTCCGATCGGTCAGGATACAGACGACTCGCACTACTGTAACCCGCCACCGAGCATCAATATCGAAAAGACCACAAACGGCAATCAGGCCGATGGCGTTAACGATGCCGACGTGCCAGTGGTTGCACCTGGCGCAACCATCGAATGGATCTACACCATTACCAATGATGGTCTCGTAGACATTCCGCGCGCCGATATTCAGGTGAGCGACAACGTGGTTGGCAACCTCGTGCGCAATGGTCTGATCCAAACAGTGACCGCACCGTATACGGGCGCACGCTTTGTCAACGACACGGCATTCCAAGACGACGTGTTGGGGCCAAACGAACGCGTTACCCTAAGCGTAACGCGCGCCGCCGAAGATCTAGGCACAATCGATGTAGCCAGAAGCGATGCGGATGAGTATATTGCAGGCTGTAATAATCCAGCCACTCCCGCGAATGAGACGCGCGCGACTTACGAAAATAGCGCAACCGTCACCATTCCGCTCGACAACGATAGCGATGATTCGCACTACTGTAACCCACCACCAAGTATTACAATTGAAAAGGCCACCAACGGCAATCAAGCCGACGGGGCCAACGATGCCGATGTGCCGGCCATCGCGCCCGGTGACGCCGTGACGTGGTCATACGTTGTGACCAACAATGGCGACGTTAGCATCCCTATGAGCGATGTCAGCGTGGTCGACAACGTAGTTGGCGGCATGATGCGCAATGGCGTTATCCAATCTGTCGGCGCACCATATGGCGGTGCCACGTTTAGCGACAACGCACAGATCGGTGACGACACTTTGGGGCCAAACGAAAGCTTCACTTTACAGGTCACTTGGACCGCGCCAGACATCGGCGGTATCGATCCTAGCGACAGCACCAACGACGAGTGGATACGTGGCTGTAACGATCCCGCGACGGGTGCGGACGAGAGCCGCACAACCTATCAAAATAACGCCGTCGTCACCATTCCACTCGACACGGACAACGACGATTCTCACTTCTGTAACGCGCCGCCCAGTATAGAGATCGAAAAACTGACCAACGGCAATCAAGCCGATAACTCGTCTGGCGCAGATGTACCAATAATTATCCCAGGTGAGCCTGTCACGTGGTCATACATCGTGACCAACGATGGCGACACAAGCATCCCCCTAGACACGATCGATGTGAGCGACGACGCCATCGGTTTACTAATGCAAAAGGGCGCGCTGCAAACTTTGTCCGCTCCCTACACGGGCGCAAGATTTGGCGACGATGCACAGATTGGCGACAGAATTTTGGGGCCAGGTGAAAGCTTTACCATAGAAGTTATGCGTATGGCCGAAGACGTCAATCGCCAAAACTCAGCCGACTCACCCAAAGACGAATACGTCAGCGGCTGTGATGATGCCGCAACCGCGCTGGATGAAACGCGCACCGGCTACGAAAATAGCGCAACGGTCGCCATTCCAACCGATTCAGATAGTGACGATTCGCATTACTGTAACCCAATGCCAAGCATCAACATCGAAAAGCTGACCAACGGCAACCAAGCGGATGGAGCCAACGCCGCGGATCTGCCAGTCGTTACGCCCGGCGATGTGATCACGTGGACCTATATTGTGCTGAATGACGGCACGGTCGAGATTCCACTCACGGACATTGACGTGTCGGACAACGTGGTTGGTCAGTTGATGAGCGATGGAATTTTGGCTACGCTCAACCTGCCCTATTCGGGCGTAAGCTACGCCGACAACAACTCGATCCAAGATGGAACGCTGGGCGCGGGCGAAAGCTTTAGCCTGCTCGTTTTGCGCTTCGCCGAAGACCTCGGCACGCAAGATGCCACCGCCACCGCCAACGATGAGTATATTCTTGGCTGTAACGATCCGGCCACGCCAGCCGATGAGACGCGCATGGTCTACATGAACAGTGCCACCGTTGCCATCCCACTCGATGATGACAGCGATGATTCGCACTACTGTAACCCGCTGCCCAGCATCGAGATCGAAAAATATACAAACGACAATCAGGCTGATGGCGCAAACGATAGCGACGTGCCAGAAGTGCTGCCCGGTGCGACGATTACGTGGACTTTTGTTGTGAACAACGATGGCGACGTGTCGATCCCACTGCGCGACATCAACGTGACGGACAATGTGGTTGGCGCGCTGATAATAGATGGCGAAAACCAGTCATTGGCCGCACCATATGGTGGGGCAACCTATCGCAATAACATCGAGATTGCGGATGGATTCCTCGCTGCGGGCGAATCGTTTAGCATCGATGTAACCTGGACCGCGCCGGACATGGGCGCAATCAACGCCGCCCCAGCCGGAGATCAGTGGGTCAACGGTTGTGATGATGTTTCCACGGCTGATGATGAAAGCCGAACGGTGTACGAAAACAGCGCGACGGTCACCATTCCATTCGACAGCGACAGCGATGATTCGCACTTCTGTAATCCGTTGCCAAATATCGACATCGAAAAGTTAACCAACGGCAGTCAGGCCGACAGCGCCAGCGGTATCGACGTACCCGTTGTCGAACCGGGCGCGCCAATTACGTGGACGTATGCTATTGCAAACTACAGCAATGTAAGCATCCCAGTTAGTGATATTACCGTACGCGACAATGTTTTGGGCGATATAATGCTCGACGGTGCGATTCAGCCATTGGCCGCTCCATATTCCGATCCAACCTATGGCGACAGCAGCCAGATTGGTGATAACGTCCTCAATCCGGGTGAAATATTTACCCTGATTGTTACATGGATCGCACCCGATCTAGGCGTGATCGATCACGCGGCGGACGCGAACGATGAATGGGTATTGGGCTGTGATGATAGCGCAACCGGCGATGATGAAAGCCGCACCACCTATGTAAACCGCGCTATTGTTGCGATTCAAGTGGATATCGACACCGATGATTCACACTTCTGTAATCCGCCCCCAAGCATCGAAATCGAAAAGCTGACCAACGGCAATCAAGCCGACGCTGCCAGCGATAGCGACGTGCCGATCGTCAACCCAGGTGATCAAATTGACTGGAGCTTTATTGTCACTAACGATGGCGAAGTCAGCATTCCAATGGGCGATGTGACGGTTCGCGACAACATTTTAGGCAGCCTGCTAACCGATGGTACGCTAGACGTTTTGGCCGCACCATACACAGGCGCAAGCTTTAGCAACAATGCGCAGATTGGCGACAATGTTCTGCAACCGGGCGAATCATTTACGCTGCTTGTGAGCCGCGCCGCCGAAGATTTGGGTACAGAATCGGCCTTGGCATCCATCTCGGATGAGTACATTTTGGGCTGTGACGATCCCGCTACGGCTGCGGATGAAAGCCGCATTACCTACGAGAATTTGGCCACGGTTATCATTCCGCTGGACGAAGATGAAGACAAGTCACACTACTGTAATCCAATCCCAAGTATCGATGTCGAAAAGAGCACCAACGGCAATCAGGCAGATGGTGCAAACGATGACGATGTGCCGGTCATCACGCCCGGCGATTCGGTCGAGTGGCTTTACACCGTCACAAATGATGGCGATGTCAGCATTCAGCTTGCCGAAATTGACGTGCGCGATAACGTTGTGGGCAATCTAATGGCCGATGGGGTGTTGAACTCTTTGGCAAATCCATACGTGGGCGTTAGCTATAATGAGAATGGCGCAATTCAAGATGGCATTTTGGGGGCGGGCGAGACCTTTACGCTGAGCGTTCTGCGCACAGCCGAAGATATGGGTCTGCTGGATCTCAACGCCGCCGCCGATGATCAATATATTGCTGGCTGTAATAATAGCGCAACGGGCGACGATGAAAGCCGCATTACCTATATGAACCGCGTCACCGTCACCATTCCACTCGATGCAGATCTGGATGATTCACACTACTGTAATCCGCCACCAAGTATCGATATCGAAAAGAGCACCAACGGCAATCAGGCTGATGGCGCAAACGATAGCGATGTGCCAGAAGTACTGCCTGGCGATGAGATCGTTTGGCAATTCATTGTCCTAAACGACGGCGATGTAACGATTCCAATAACGGATGTAACCGTTGTCGATGATGTGCTGGGCGACTTGATGATTAGCGGCACGCTGCAATCGTTAACAACTCCATACACGGGCACAATTTATAGCGACAACAATGACGTGATCGATGGGTTCCTCTCTGTGGGTGAATCGTTTACTTTGCAGGTCGAATGGACCGCACCCGATATCGGCGCAGTCGATGCAGCCGCTGATCTAACCGACGAATTTGTTCTCGGTTGCGATGATGCGGACACCGATAAAGATGAAAGTCGCACAATCTACCAGAACAGCGCGGTCGTCACGATTCCATTGGACAGCGATGCCGATGACTCGCACTTCTGTCATCCAGAATCGAGCATTGACATCGAAAAGTTGACCAACGGCTTTCAGGCCGATGGCCCAAGCGCTGATGACGTGCCCGAAGTGCTGCCGGGTGATCTAATCACGTGGACGTACATTATCGCCAACTACAGCGAAGTAAGCATTGCCATGAGCGATATCAGCGTAAGCGACAACGTCGTTGGCGATCTGATGAGTGCGGGTACGCTGCAAGTGCTGGACGGATCAAACGCTGGCATACCTTATGGTGAGGTACAGTTTGGTGATGATACACAAGTGATCGACAACGTGTTGGGACCAAACGAAACCTTTACGCTGCTCGCCACTTGGATCGCGCCCGATATGGGGCAGATCGATCTCAATGCAGACGCAGACGATGAGTGGGTGCTGGGCTGTGATGATGGTGCAACGCCAGCCGACGAAAGTCGGATCACTTACGAAAATCGCGCAACAGTCGTGACATCGCTCGACAGCGACAGCGATGATTCGCACGTTTGTAGCCCCATTCCAAGCATCGAAATAGAAAAGCTGACGAACGGCAATCAGGCCGACAACGCAAACCATAGCGACGTGCCTGTGTTAGCACCTGGCGATGTTGTGACGTGGACATATATGATCGCCAATGATGGCGATATCAGCATCCCGATGAGCGATGTGGACGTTAGCGATACTGTATTTGGTGATCTAATGATCGACGGTGATTTACAGCTTCTGGCCGCCCCATACACGGGAGCAGCCTTTGGCGACGACAGCCAGATTTTGGATGGTCTGTTGAGCGCGGGCGAGAGCTTTACGCTGCTGGTCAGCCGCACTGCCGAAGATTTGGGACTGCAATCGGTCTCCGCCGCAATTGATGATGAGTACGTTATTGGTTGCAACAATCCAGAAACGATCGATGTCGATGAAAGTCGCATCACCTATCAAAATAGCGCAATTGTCACCATCCCGCTCGACGCAGATCAGGATGATTCGCACTACTGTAATCCGATCCCAAGTATCGAGATCGAGAAGACGACCAACGGCAATCAGGCCGACGGCGCAAACGATGCAGACGTGCCGCTCTTAAATCCAAACGAGCCGGTCGAATGGCTCTACATTATAACCAACGATGGCGAAGTAAGCATTGCCATGAGCGATGTGGACGTTGTGGATGATGTTGTTGGCACGCTCATGCAGGATGGTATTCTCGGCGTTCTGGGCGACCCCTATGTGGGAACCGACTATGCGGACGATGCCGCCGTTGTCGACAACGTGCTGGCCCCTGGCGAAAGCTTTACGCTGCGCGTCGGTCGCGCCGCCCAAGATCTGGGTATCATTCTGGCCGATACCGATGTGGACGATCAATATGTAATGGGCTGCGATAATGGTGAAACCGAGGCTAACGAGGCCCGCACCATCTATCAAAACAGCGCAACCGTCACCATCCCGCTGGATGCGGATATGGACGATTCGCACTACTGTAACCCGCCACCAAGCATCGAAATCGAAAAGGCCACCAACGGCAATCAGGCCGACGGCAGCAGCGATTCCGACGTGCCAGTAATCGCGCCAAATGACGCGATTATGTGGCGTTACACCGTGACAAACGATGGCGCAATCAGCATCCCGATGAGCGATGTAGATGTGGTCGATAGCGTTATTGGCGCATTGATGGAGGGTGGTCAGGTTGTGACATTGACAGCCCCGTATGTTAGCACGCCGCTGATCGATCTCGCTGCGGAGAACGGAGCAATTGCGGATGGCGTTCTCGGTGCGGGTGAGGCGTTTGTGATCGAAGTGACAAGCGTTGCGCAAGATCTAAGCATTGAAGATGTGGATGCAATTGATACCGATCAGTACATTTTAGGCTGTGATGGCGTGTCTGCACCAGATGCAACTGCGCGCATAACCTATATCAATAGCGCAAGCGTCAGCATTCCATTGGACGATGACAGCGACGATTCGCACTACTGTAATCCGCTCGCTTCGATTGGCGATTTTGTCTGGTACGATGATGATCGCGATGGCATGCAAGATGCGGACGAAGGCGGTGTGGAAGGCATCACCGTCGAATTGTTGGATGAGAATGGTCAAGTCGTTGGCACAACTGTCACCGATGCAGATGGTGGCTATCTCTTCGACAAATTGGTGGCAGATATCTACAGCATTCGCTTTGTAACAGAGACGATTCCAAGCACCTACGTTATCTCACCGCAGGATGCGGGCGGCGATGACGCAATAGACAGCGACGCTGATCCAGCCAGCGGTGAGACGGTTCAGACCGTTCTTTCGCCGGGCGAAAATGACCTAACTTGGGATATGGGTATTAATCAACCAGTTGCCTCGATTGGCGACACGGTTTGGTTCGACGCCAACGCCGACGGCATTCAAGATCCAGACGAGGGTGGCGTTGAGAACGTGGTGGTCAATCTCTATAGCGTTGACGATAGCGGCAACGAGATCTTAATTGGCACAACAAACACCGATGCCGATGGTTTCTACGAGTTTGCAAACTTAGAGCCAGGCGACTACTTTGTTGAATTTGTGCCGCCAGCGGGGTACGAGATTAGCCCGCAAGATAGCGGCGCAGACGATGCAGTGGATAGCGACATCGATCCGCTAACGGGTCGCACCGTCGTAACAACGCTCGATCCAGGCGAGCATGATCCAACGTGGGATGCGGGGATTTATCCGCCAGCGTCGATTGGTGATTATGTCTGGTACGACACAAATCATGACGGTATTCAAGATGAGGGCGAAACGGGTGTCGAAGGCATCACGGTTCATCTCTACAACGAGCTTGACGAGATTGTGGCAACCACCACAACAGACGCTAACGGTTATTACGAATTTACCAACTTGGTGCCGGATGACTACTTTGTCGAATTTGTCACGCCACCTAGCTACAATATTTCACCGCAAGACGCGGGCGACGATGATGGGGCTGACAGCGATGTCGATCCAGAAACGGGCCGCACGATTCTAACCACGCTCGATCCAAACGAGCATGATCCAACGTGGGATGCTGGCATCTATCAAATTGCATCCATCGGTGATTATGTCTGGTATGACACAAATCATGACGGTATTCAAGATGAAGGTGAAACTGGCGTCGAGGGCGTGACGGTTCAACTCTACAATGGCAACGGCGATATCGTTGGCGAAACAGTGACGGACGCT
>JAUKWC010033979.1:0-17179 GCA_032356245.1 Endocladia muricata | reverse complement strand
CTTCAGTATGAACCTCTGCGAATTCGCCAACTAGAGAACCCTCGCCATGTCGCTTCGCGGAAACAAAAAAGGCCGCCTCACAGCTGCGATGCTCCAATCACTGTGCGTAGAAGCTCCCGACATCTGCATCGATCTTCTTGTCCAGCTTGGTGACCAGGGCACCACTGTGCTGGTGGAACTTGTCCGCGCCGAGCTTCTCCAGCGGTATTCGGTCCACACATGCGACCGTCTCCAAATGACTCTTGTCAAAAGCGGTTACGTTTTCGGAGGGTTCTGTCCTTCCGTCAAGAACTATGATCCCGACCTGAATGTCATTCGACTCGACCCAATGCAGAAACATGTCATTCAGCGCGTTCATGTAAATACCAGCTTCGGGCCGACGAAACGGTAGAGATTCAGCTTCGTGCGTCTGGCCGTTGACGACGAAGAAAACACGGACACTGCATCGGTGGCCGAGATTCTGTCTCTCTTCCGTATGCATGGCCGTGAATCTATGTAATCTAGCGAGTATGCCTTCCTTCGGTAAATAGATTGTATTCCACCACTCGACGCTGTTGATGACACTCTGCAATGCGTTTGCTTGCAGTGGTCTACAGATGAGAATATTAATCGCACGGAAAATCTCGTTTCGCTCCGAGAGATGCAGTGACGAGGTCGTCGAGCTCATGCTCCTCCCTGGTCTGCCCTGTGCAAGGCCTCTGCTATCATTAGGATAGCTCACGTGGTGCTGTCAACTTTCTACATCCCCCATTTCACTCATCAGCTGCGCTGCCTCTACCATCGCTTCTACATAGACAGGTGCTATAGGGACCCTTGCGGACGAGCAGTCCTACCTGAACCGTCCCCTCCAATCGACACGCCATTCTATCTGCACTAGAATTACAAACACGAGAAAACTACAATCCATTTAATGAGCTACGAACATAAAAGTACCGTTTTCCTCCTTCTCTCTCTTCTGTATGTCGACAGTTACTCGCCCTCAGCTCCAACAATAGCGCGCGGGGGATAACGCAAAGTTGTGGGGGGAACCGTTACAGGGCAGACGCGCCACAGCAAAATTCATACGGTCCCTCGCTTGAGTCTGCACGTGCAACATAGCATTTGACAACACCACCAAGCATACTGGATATGTTCTCGGAAAAGCACATCTGTCGTACCGCCACACAACATATGTTCTCTGAACCCATCTTCACCACGTTTGTGGCTAGTGCAGGGGCGCATACTAACAAAATTCTCGCCATCCTCTTCACCGGACCGATCCATCTCCTCATTCACTAACTCACACAACGCCCACTCAACAGTAGAACCATACCGAAACATCTCTTGCGGAACAATGCGGCATGGAACGCTGGAAACGCTGCAGAGTATCTGCGCGGTTGCCAAGGGCTGGTACCTGCAAACCGTCGGGCTGTAAGTCCTTTGGCGCTGGCCGCCACGGCCCTCACCATGCTGCAGGTGGGATACCACTGTTGCCAGCCAGGCGTCTGGTCGTGCGAGTGGCATGATAGACCCGTACGTGGATGTGCCATCCTGTTGAGCGTCCTGTTCAGCACGGTACCCTCGGAACTCGTAGAGGACGTGTCTCCGGAAAGAGGTTTATACCAGGACGTCACCCTCCTCAAGATCGCACACATCCTTCAGTACAAATTGATCATCCCATGGTAGATTCCTGACCTTGCCGAGTCGCTACTATGAGAAGTCTAGAGTCCCTTTCTACCCTTCTGAACCTCTCAACTTTACCCGCGCTTCAAGTGCCAGAGATGAGCGCTCAGCCCGCTCGCTATCCGATACAAACGTGGTCTTCCGCGACATCAAGAAGAAATACCCAAGGCATTAGCACAGCTTGTCCTCCGTGTTCCTCTTCTGCGCGCTCATAACGTCGGAGATTGTCTGCCTCATCCTTGCATAGAGAGCATAGTCTGTTGAAATAGCCTCCTCCCACTCGCGGCGGGATTTGGCGTTCGAAAAGGAGGATGACCAGTTCCCGGTGCCAAGCTCTGCACGCACCATTCCAGCCAGAGCCTTCAACTCATCGGAGTAGGAACGCGTATAGTACTCCTTCCGATTGGCAAGAACCATCGGTGGAATCGGCACGACACCCTCCTGGCTGTCTGCGTAAAACTCTCCAGCCACGCATGCCTCACTGCCACGCGCTAAGTTCTGGACTGAGACAGAACTTGTTGGGTACAGCTCAGCAGTTTCGCGGTGGCACCCTTGCAGAATCTGCTTCTGGATGGTCTTGGCAACACCAATGTACTTTGCCCCCGCCTGTGTCACACGCTTGAGACTCTGACCACGTCCAGTTCCGGCACGCGGTGTGGCCTGCTGGATGCCACCAGAAATCCCGCGAGCCACGCGTATGCTCTCGGTCTCCTACGCCACATCCTTGAGTTCGGCTTGTAGTGTGAGGAATTTTGAAAGCGTTGCTTTAGTCGTCACCCGCACCTCACGAAGGTCTTGATCGGCGTGATGTACATTCTGCTTGTGGTCGTTGATCTTTTTCCTGAGACCAGCAATCTTTTGCTCCTGCGTCCTGCCCTTTTTCGTCTGCTCGGCAAGCATCGCTTGCAGCTCTTCCATCTGCTCTTGCGAGATCGAATGTGAGCGCGTTACAGCGGGAGTCTCGACCCTTGTCCGGGACGGCATGGGCGGAGGCGGTGACGAAGAGAGTCTCATCCCCGATGCACTAGGAAGACGCAGGGTCCGACGATGTATTTGCCATATTCCAGGGCGGATTTGAGACCGCACAGGGGCAGCAATGCCGGTCGTGCGGACGCGCGGAGTGGAAGCGATTCCGGGCGAGACGCTGAAGCTGGCTATACTCGAGCTGCAGTGAGACTGATTAGACGCACGATAAGGAGGCACCTGGTTGGCAGCACGCCCTGATGAAACTTCCAGTGTTACAGTAGCGCTCGGAGTCGCGAGAGTAGGGGCCCGATCTGCTTGTTCACCTTCTGGACCAAACAGAAACGTCGCCGGCGTTGTGTGGGGCCGCACAAACCCCGTCAACCTGACTGCCGGGTGGCGCTAAGTTGCATCACCGTCGTGGTTCGGTCCAGGCACAGCGACAGGCGCAGCTGGGGCATCATTGTCCCCCTCCCGCCGCTCGTGCGTACGCTTGCGAGATCAGTGCATCGGAACAGCCCTTCTCATCCTTCTCACCAGCGGAAGCATCGCTGTAGAGTTGCGCCACAGGTAGGGCAGGACAGACAGAGGCTTGGTAAGAAGAACTGGTTCAAAAACTACGCCGCAGTTGTTGGGAAGTGAGCAGTACAAGTCCCAGCTGGCAGCTACCGCTGGTAGTGGGACCTTTGTACAGCTATGCACACGCGGAGAGTGCCTGCCGACGTTTAAAGTTTTTGAAGTGTCAACGGCGGGACTGGAACCAGGAACTGAGGGCCTCCAAATGGGCATTCCAGAAAGTAACGAAAGCTCAGACTAGGGTCGTTTGACTAATGACAGAGGTGGAGATCCGCATATGTCAAAAAAACATGTGTAGATGGATGTTGTTTTTGAGATTAATTTTCTCACATCCATCTCGTCATGTGTTTTCACATGTGTAGTTCTTAGCTTCTTTGACCCTGGAGACCCCCCTAGTTTGATTTTTCATTACTTCTCAAACGACTTCTTCCTGCTATAGCGGCTCCAGAATCGCCAACTTTTCTGGCCGACCTTTCCTGCGGCCTAACCCAAGTCTTTCTGCGCTGCTATAGTGTGGCCTACTTGCCCGGAACTGGCCCGCAAACTGGCATGGAGTGTTTAAGTTTGTTTATCTGCACGCTAGTTTGGAGGATCCTATCACGTACTTACAACCTAAACTTATCCCCGTAGTTCTTGAACAGCTCCTAGGCCTTCCGAACCTCACACGTCGCACGGATCGTGACGGTGTTTAGTTAACGTAGAGCTCTCTGTGACTGTTCCCCTCGATCCTTGTATAACTCCAAGTTTGTGTCTCGCGCTATACAAGCACCTCTGATTCGCTCCTTCTCCTGCCCAGGTAGGTACCAGGCGTCGTTTACAAGCCCGGCCACACAAAATGATGCCGGTACAATGTACACATTATGCTTCGGACCTTCACTAGACTCCGCCTGAATTTCTACAAGAAGAGCTACCCGGTTGAAACGTTCTTTGTCTACCCCCAAAACCCCGCCTCCGCAGATCTCCGTCTTTGCCCGGGCGGGCTGACGCAAGTTCTAGTACAGAAGCATCCCACAAAAGGGGAGGAGCGTCTTTCCTTTCGCGAAGACCCGGTCTGCAAACACCCCGAGTCCTACACCTTCGTACTTCGGCGTCGGCGGACGCACCACCGCACACTTAGCCATCGCTTCTACCGCCCATGATGATAACGGGTCTTGCGTGTCCAGCAGGGTGTGGTACTTCGCCCGCTAGTTGTCCACCGACGACCGCAAATAGCACTGGGAAAGAATGGGATCCCCGGCGTAGTTCGCAATAAATCGGACAACGTAGTACGGTAGATATTGATACCGGGGACGCCCAGCAGGACCATCTGCAGGGCTGTTCCCCCTCCTCGCAGACACATTTCGTATCACGCCGGCCAAGGACCTTGTGGCAAGCTCCACAACCCGCGGAGAGCGACCAATGTTGCACGGGGTGCTCACGACGCTTTTGCAAAATGCCTTAACCAAGCTTGGTGGAGCTTAACTTCCGCAGTTGTCACCGCTGTCAGCACACACGAAGCGGCGATGTCTCGGGAGCCGTATGCATGCTTTTGCAGACGCGAAAGTACCACTGAACAAGTCCACCATAAGGTCCCCCGGTGTCGAATACGGCAACACCGGCTGGCTCATGTGCGCGATGCTCATCTGCTCAGGTCGAAGCATGTTCATGCGACTCCTTTCATCAGCCCTTCTCACCACCTCGCCGGGCTCCAACCGCTGGATCCCATCCATGTAGTTCGTGCAAGCTGCCTTCGAAGGCTGGACCTACCCGTTGCTTTGGTAGCATACCCGGCCAAACTGCACCTCAGGCGACACATTCCTCCGCAAGAAGTGGACAACCCATTGCATGACTGAGGCGTGGCCACATCCTTTTATACCCGGTTTTTGCTTGTAGTGGCCTCGAGCTTGGACGTAGACCATCGGCCGATCCCCCACATTAAACACGAAGTCCTTCTGCTACGTCCCGCTCGACGCACTGGCGCCGTCACTCGCCTCATCGTACACCTCTCGGCTTTAACGATTGAGGCGCGATAGCCACATGCCGAATTGTACACCACTACAAAAAATGAATCCGTGGCCGGTTTTCGCAAGCAGTGCGTCGCGTATTGGCATGGAGGCGTCTATGTCCTTGTGGGTGAAGACATCATGGGCAGAGTTGTCCGTACTCCGCTCGCCTCTGGTGTTGACCGGAGGGTGCATCAAAAGCAGCTGAGCTTTACCCTCCAGATACTCACCCGAGACGTCAGCGTGATGATTGAGGAGGTCGTGGAAAGTGCATCTGTGGACACAGCAGTCCGACTTCATCATGCAGAGCAACTCCGCGAGAAGGCCCGTTGATGGATGCTCCTCGGGGAGCGGCTTTCCCGACACCTCCTGAGGCAGTGGAGACGGGCTAATACAGTTCGGTGGTTCTAATGCTTCTCGAACGTGATCGTTCGGCTCCGGCATTAACGGGTTTGTAGTGAACCCGAAAGCTTCACTAAATTTCCCCGTACGACTGTGTGCCACCACATCCCCCACTTCGTTTTTGCTATTCGGCAGGTCCAACTCAATCTCCTCTTTCAGACGGGAAGACAAAGAACGATGAAGCTGCGCGGAGAGTCCCACACTGGGCATGGTGCTCGATAGTATCACCCACCGACGACGACGCGGTCTTGTGTCTTCCGAATCGGCATCCTACAGCTCCGAGTCCACCTCGAAAACTCAGAACAGGCACCGTCATCTTCAGGCACTTCACGTTGAAGCCCCAAAGGCCTCCCAAATAGCCCCCCTCAACACGGCAAAGATCCTTGCGGAGCGGTCAACGCGCGACTCAAAGGGGGCCGGATACGGCCACTTACTGCGGAACTTGACATCGGACAAAGCTTCGTTTGTAACAATGACTTGCATGCTCAACAGGAACAGTATGGGGACGGCCAGCATTCCGGCATCTTTCTCAGTATTTTGGCCCCAGGCTACCGTACTGCTCCTGCTCTCCTGCACAGTTGCTACCCGATTCCTTTGCAGCGTGGTCTCCTGCATGATGGGTGCAAGGCCACCAGCGCGTGACTTCAAAGCTAGACAGGACTGAACACGCGAACGAAATAGAAGGTAGGGTTCGAGTAACGCCCCGCACTCCAAAACTGCCACTGCCTTCGCCGGCTTCGTCGACGCCTGATTCAGCAGTTGGACGGCAAACGCGAGATGAATTCCATTTTGATTTATCTTTTTCAAGGCGAATACACGTATACTGCCACGCTACTAGTGGCATTGGTTAATCGCGTAGAAGAGAATAAAAAACTCGAAGGTTCTGGTGTGGTCAACAGAAAAAGTTGCTGGCAGAACTACTTCCGGAACCTTCACGTCCTTCGAAGGAATGAACTCGGTGCAATGAATAAGGGACATTCCGTAGTTCTTCTGTCTCATGGTCGCATCCGCGATCACCCCAACCCTCTTGTCTTTCCGGGTCAGCAAGACGATTAACAGCACTGCGTGCACTACCTGCTTCATCTACTCGCTGCCCAGCTCCCGAGAGACCGGGTCCTCGCTCTCGATAGAAGTCTGAAAGTCGCCGCCAGGCTAGCGCTGTTTGCTCTTCTTTGCGGTAATCCATTTGATTGCCATTGAGGCCTCGTCGTCTACTGCGATGACAAAGTGCAGCAAGGCCGACGTGTGGAACTTCATGAGGTCACACTGCGCGTTTACTTCGGATGAGGAGAGAACAGCAATGAAGGTAGGCAAGCAGACGTCGACTGTCTCGAGCCGGCTGAGTTCAGTCGGCGGCATGGTTATGGTGCGATGGGGAACGAAAAAGGGAAAGAAGCCCATGAATGATGGGGATGCAAGGAGGGATGAGGAGAGCGACGCAAACGAAGCAAGGGGAACCACGTGGATAGATGGATAGGGTGCAGAGACGAGAACGAAGCAAGGAAATCAGGGAGGACGGCGTCGGTATATTGGTATCCCGAGGGTGTGACGTGTTGTGTTGTGGGAGCAGGCGTGTGCCATCTATATCGCGGACAGGGAGGGCAGCGGCCAGGAACAAGACATGCTCACACACGCTCCCGTTTCTGTTCCATAGCAGAAATTGCACACAGTGGCACACCCTTCACGAAACTTGGAATAACAAGTAGATTATTGAGGTTGTGGGGGTGTCTCAGTAGTGACAGGGACTGAGATCTATATAATATTTTCACATCCGTAGATTTCAGCCCCTGTCATTAGTGACACCATTCAAGTCTGAGTTTTCATTACTTTCTGGAGTGCCGATGTGCAGGCCCTCAGCCCCTGTTTCTTGTCCTGCCGTTCACGGAGATGATACTTCAAACGTCGGCAGGCACTCTCCCCGTCTGCATGATTATACAAGGGCCCCACTACCAGTGGTAGCTGCTGGCCGGAACTTGTACTGCTTAGTTCACAACAACTGCGACGCAGTTTTCGAATTCGTTCCTCTCCCCGAGCCTCCGTCCATTCTGTCCTGCCTCTGGCGTACCTCTACATCGATGGCTCAGCCGGGCAGAAGGACGAGAACGGCCGTTCCGATGCGACGATCTCTCAAGCGCACGCACGAGCAGCGAGAGGGGCAGGATGATTCCTCGCCTGCGTCTGTCGCTATGACTGCGCCGAACCGTGAGATTGATGCAACGTAACGTCACTCAGCAGGCAGATTAACGGTGGTTGTCCAGCCCGAGATGACGACGGCGCCATCTCTGTTTGGTCCAAATGGTGATCAATGCAATGGTGCCACTGTTTTGACGAAGCACAGAGCTCCTAAAGCACTGGCAGCTCCACCATGGCATGTAGCCAACCAGATGCCTGCTTGTCGTGCGTTTATTCAATCTGACTGCAGCTCTAGCACAGCTGGTTTCACCGTCCGGGCCGGAGTCGCGTCCACTTCGCGCGTCCACACATCCGACATTCTCGCCCCTGTGCACTCGTACACCCGCAGCGGAGTAGGGCGAAACCATCGTGCTACCTCGCTTCCTCGTGGTGCATAGGGGATGAGACCCTCATGGTCTCCTCCTCCATCCATGCCGTCCCGAATAAGATGTGAGACTTTCGCTGTAGCTCGCTCACAATCGATCTCGCGCGAGCAGATGGAAGAGCCACAAAGGATGCTTGCCTAGCAAACAAACAAGGTCAGGCCGCAGTAGCAAGAGATTGCTGGTCGGAGGACAAGGGTCAGCGACTACAAGGAACAGTCACGGCAGGCCAATCAAGAGCTTCTGGAGGTGCGGGTGACGCCTCAGGCGACTCTTTTCCAGTTCCTGGGACCAAACGCCGAATTAAAGGATTTAAAGCAGCATACCACGAGCCGACGCGTGGCTCGCCGGATTTTTAGTGGCACGTAGGAGACCACACCGCGTGCAAAAGAACTGGACATGATCACAACCGGAAGCGTATCATACAAGTGTGGACAAAGGACATCGGTGTTACCAAAAACATCGAGAAGCAAATTTTGCGATGGTGCCACCAAGAAACTACTGAGCTGGACGCAACAAGGTCTGTTCTTTTCCGGAGATGGGCGCATTGCAGTGAGCCATGCGTAGCCCGGGAGCTTTCCGCGGACGGCCCCAATGGTGGCGTGCCGATTCCCCCGATGGGTCTTGCCAATCGTAAGGAGTGCGATACGCATCCTGCTACGATGAGCGAACGGTCCTGATTGGAATGGTGCGTGCAGAGCTTGGCACCGTGAACTGCTCATCCTTGTGTTTGGAAGCCAAATCTCGCCGCGAGCGCGAGAAGGATGTTTGAACAGGCTGTGCTTTATGTGTAGGGATGAGGCAGACGATCTCTGACGTGAGAAACGCGGGGAAGAGAAACGCTAGGGATGAGCTGTTCATATGCCTTCGGTATTTCTTCTTGACGACGCGCAAGACCGCGTTTGTATCGGACAGGGAGCAGGCGGAGAGGTCATCTCAGGCGCTTGAAGCGCAAGTGAAGCTGATGAGCTCAGATGGGGAGCAAAGGACTTCAGACTTCTCATGGTGGCGACTCAGGAAGGCCGAGGATCTAGTATACGGTAAATTCTCTGTACTGAAGGAGGCGTGTGATCTTGAGAAGGGTGACGTAATGTTGGGAAACTCTTCGCGGAGACACGTGCTTTAAGAGTTCCGAGAGGGCCACACTCAACAGAATGGGACGTCCGCATACGGGTCCATCATGCAACTCGCGCGCCCTGGCGCCTGGATCGAAACATTGGTATCCTACCTGCAGCATTTTGAGGGCCATCGCAGCCAGCGCTGACGCACGTACAGCCTGATATTTTCCAAGTACTTACTCTGGCAATCGCGCAGATAATCTGCAGCGTTTGGAGCGTTTTATGCCGCATTGTTCCGCAAAAGATGGTTTGGCATGGTTATAGGGTTTAGCGGGAGATATATGACTCGGTGTGTGAGGGGATGGAACGTTCTGGTGAAGAGCATGGCGAGGATTTGATATTGCGCACCTCTGCAGTAGCCACGAACGTGGTGAGGGTGGGTTCAGAGAACAATATCTATGCGGTGTTACAGACGATGTGGTTGTAGGACAACATTTCCAGTAAGCTTGGCGGTGTTTCCGATCGCTACCTTGCTCGTACAGACTCAAGTGAGGGACCGTGCGAACTCGGCAATGGCCCGTTTGGCCTGTTACGGATTTCGGGCAGAATTCTGGAATTTGCCCCACGCGCTGTTGTTTCGAGGATACGTCGAGAAAATTTCGACGTATAGGAAAGAGAGAAGGAAGGAAACTATACTTGTATGTTGGTAGCTCACTAAACAAAGTGTAGTTTTCTTGTGTATGTAAGCATAGGGCAGAGTTAATGGCGTGTCCATTGGAGGGGAGGTTTCAGGTAGCACTGGTAGTGCATCAGGGTTTCTGTAGAATCTCTTTATGGAGAAGTGATGATACAGCCAGTGGAGCTGAGGAGTGAAAGGGGGGATGTAGAAATCTGACCGCATCACGTGAGTTGTCCCAATAGTAGCAGCGGCCTTGCCCAGGCCAAACCAGGGAGAAGTGCGAGCTCGATGTCCTCGTCGCTGCATCTCTGGGAGCGAAACGGAAGTTTCTGTGTGATTAACTTTCTCACCCGTAGAACACCGAAGGCAAACGCATTCAAGAGTGTCATCAACAGCGTCGATTAGTGCAATACAATCCATCTACCGAATGAGGGCATACTCGGTAGGTTGCAGCGATTTACGGTAATGCATACGGAAGAGAGACTGAACCCCAGGAACCCATACAGTGTGTGTGTACTCTTCGTCGTCAGCCGCCAGGAACACAGAGCTATATCGCTGCCGTTTTGTCGGCGCAAAGCTACTATTTCCATAGACGCGCTGAACGATATTTTTTCGCGCTGCGTCGACTTAATATACATTTAGGTTGGGATCACGGCCGTTGACGGAAGCAAAGAAGCAGCCATAAACCTAGCCCCTTTTGATGACGTTAGGTTGGAGAGTGTCACATGTGTGGACCGAATGTCGGTGGAGAAGCTCTGCTCGGACGTGGTCCTGAAGTACAATGCTGCCCTGGTCACCAAGCTAGACAAGAAGATCAATGCAGATGTTGGGAGGTACTGCGTGCAGTGAATGGAGCATCGTGGCGGTGAGGCGGCCTCTTTCCTTTGCGAGAATCGGCATGGCGAGGGTTCTCAAGTGGGCGCGTTCGCAGAGGTACATTCTGAAGTCTTCCCTCACAAGACGCTCCCTGTGCGTGTCGTTTGGATTCATTTGCGTAGTTGTGAGGGGACGCCATTGTGAGACTGGGTCGACTTAATTTCGAACGGGAGAGGTATTTTTGGAGAGCTGGATTCGGCGGAGAGTTGTGTCCATGCCTGGTGCCCTTCGCTTGGAGGTGGGGGGATAGCTTTGCTTGAATGCAGTGTGAGCGTGTTTATCAGCACCGGCACTCAGGTGTTGTAGGCCTTCAAAGTTGCGGATATTATCTGCAGGGTGTGGGCGGAGATAAAACTTGAGCGTCTTGAGACTGGTCGGGTGGTGGTCCCCAATGATGTGGAGCCTGGAGGTTTTGAACTTTTTGACACGGTCCTCTAGGTTCTGAACCTCGGCGAAGCTCCAGTGCTTCTTCAGTCCCTGTCTCGGGCTTAGTATCAGAATGTCTGAGGACTGAGCGCAAAAAGATGCGAGGGGCGTGGAGTCAGCTTCATCACAGCAATGGTCTATAGTTCCTGCGACAAATCGAAAGACCATATCAAGGGGGTTGCGGTATTTGGCCTCTAGCATGTCGCGGACTCTTTCATTTGTGTAGAGTCTGCTCAGGTAACTAACCTTTTCGAAGATGGAAAAGTCGACGTGTAGTCAGGGAACGCCGAATTCCTTCGGAATGGCAACCAGAACTGTGTTGACTCAGAGAAGGAGGGCAGTGCGGATGTTTCTGAACTGCTTCCGACTGTTACTGGCGCAAGCTTGCGCTGTATAAGGGATGGAGGAGTCGAGCCTGAGCAATATACTGGTCTTGATTAGCTTGGAGATGCCGGGGTGGAAGTTGGGCAGGCGTCCGAAACCGAAATTGGAGAGCACATCGAGATGAGAATTCGACGGAAGCATGGGGCATGTTTCCAAAAAGGATGGCAACCTCCGCACGGAGGAGGTAGCGAGGGTTTGCGGCGCCTGTCCGGCGGTAGCTCGTCCCTGAGACGGCATGCCGACCAATGCATGAGCAGGGGTGTCAACCTAGACGTCGGCCACTTTTCTACGAAGATGGATGGTGGTCTGTGTGGTGCGTGACGGGAATGACGCGGATGAAGTACGGCGATTAGAAGGTACTTTCCAACGGTGGCAGGGTTGGCTGGATTCCGTGCCTGATCGAGTGCCGATGATGTTTCTTGCCTCGGGTATGTCGCAACAGTCGCTGGTGAGGACTCGGTGAAATTTCCAGAGACGATGGCAGGCATCTGAAGATGTGAAGTCTACGAGAGGTTTTCCGTGCAGAGGCAAGAGCACAGAGTGCGGGGCGGAGTGTAGTTTGGAGGTCTCGGTGTCTGGTGGGCCAGTAGTCCGAGGAATTGAATGGATGTCAAAGTGTCTGCCCTCCATGGTGGGGAAGAGCTGCACAGGAAGACGGCCAACGACGGTGTGCCGAGACCTTACGCAGCGTCGGCGGAATGCGGCAGTGAGGTTGAGGAGAGTGAGATGGACGGGATGGGCAAAGAGGGTGCTGTTCTTAAGCTCAGTGGCGGATTTATCCGTGTAGATCTGTATCCAACCCACAAACAAGTGGGTCACCGAGGTCCCGATATCCCAGATGACACCCCCAACCTCGCTGCCCACGACTTCTTACTTGAGGTCTCGACAAGCTCGCCGGTGCACGTCAGTCTGCAGCAGATGCACGAAGAGATGCATGTCGCTCTGTGGGGTAACACCATAAGGGTCGGAGTAGCAAGACTCTGCGTTAGCTTGCGCTACTTGCTTCTGGAGGGTCTCGACAGAGTCGCGGAAGTAGGTAGCTCCAAATGACGTACCGCTGTGGGCCGAGAGACGGCTTGCGGAGAAGACTTGATAGTGAAGCTCCTTCTCGACAACAGCGAGTGCGAGGGAGCGACATTCTTGTAAAGATTGAATGCGATCTCCGAAGTGCGCGCGAGAGAAGTTGGGATCCCTCAGGATAGATGTGATCTCGTCCACTGTGCGCTGGCTGGCAGTCCTCTCTACTTCTGGAAAAGAAACCGCGATAGATTGTATGAGGAGGTCGGATTTACTTGTGGTCGGTTCTGCATCACGGTGACTGAGGAATTAGAGCAGGAGAAGCAGAGGCGCCGGAGCCTCACCAGAAAAGACGTTATCATCGTAGTTGATGGGGGGTCCAGCGGAGGGTAAACCTTGCGGGGGAGTAAGGACGAGCTCAGCCGGACGGTGTGTTTGGAAAAGACACTTTCATTCGTGTTTGGAAACGTATTCTGCGTCGGAAGACGCGTAGACGCAGTGCCGAAAATTGCTGCGCATATCGAGGGCTGGCAAATGTACCTGCAAGGAAGAGGGCTTGTGGGGGGAAGTGGGAAAACGGAGAGGTATGACGTTTTCTGAGGTTGGAGGTATGTTCTTATTTTCACCAAGTACGAGATAGTAAGTCCGCCTGCCAGTACTCCCGCTTTCATAAAACGCAGTGCAGGTCTCGTGCACGCGAGAGTGGCCAACGTGGAAGCCTGGATTTGCCATTTGACACACACGGACCCTATTGGCTGTGCCGACACGAGAACATCATGCATTCGCTTATGGCTGCTACAACGAGAGGTGGGAATCAAAAAGTAGTGATACTGCAATATCCCCAATTCAAGGATTTTCAAAATTTCGTATGGTCTAGGGTCATTTCATTCCGGGTAATGTCAAGGCACCGTGGCGAAATTGTGGGACATGAGAACCAACCACAGGCCCTATTAAAGCCACAACGACTCGGGAGACCACCTCGACAAATCGGCAAAGGAACCCTCTCGACAACAGAAAATATTGAGTGACGGATTCTTTTTTATGATGCGACGGCGTGCACAGGCAACTACCACGTATTCGAAGCGGTATTCACACTGACGCGAGGGGTCTGAGCGCAATGCGACGCGGCTTTGAATAGTGGCGAGACGTGTCATGTCCGATGCGATGTGTGGAGCGGGGCTGTTGGACGTGGAGAGGGTGAGGGAGTGCGTGTGGTGGTGGAGTGTGGTGTAGAAATTGAAATGGAGGGTGGCGGGGATGGGTGGCGTCATTGAAAAGTGGCAGGAAGTGCAGGGTGCGATGCGATGCAGAGAATATGCCTCATAGCCAGTGGAATAGGCGAGGGAATAGGGGTGGTGGAGGGGCATGACGGTGAGAACGTCGGTCCATCCGGACATTCTAGAAGGACTTTCCATGTACCAGTATGGGTACGTCGAAGAACCAGACTGGATGTTCATTGCGCGTAGCGAACGTCTGGTTTAGCTTCACGAAGTGCGATGCGCAGCACTACTGCATTCGGAACAGTGAAAAGTGCAGTTGTAGCGCAGTGATACTAGGGATGAGCGACTTCCGCAAGTTGCAGTCCGCTGCGCAGTATACCTTTATCCTGGACTTCCACCGGCCGTAGTGTATCAGCTGGGACTACCATACCGGAAATTTGGAAAAGTACAGTTCGAAGTCTAGTATTACTAGAACTGGACATCCACTGAGTGGAAGTCCGAGTCTAGTAATACTGGACCCAGAAGACCACTTTATGGGTCCCCGGATATAGAAATGCTGAACCAGGACGTCCACTTGGCGGAAGTCTTGATGCACTAACACTAGATCTGGAACTGCAAAATGTGTATAAGACCACGTGTGTTATTAGACCCCTTACTGCACTTAGTGGACGTGCGCATCGACTTCTGGAGACGCAGATGTTAACTCAGACTCTCCATATTTTTAATTGCACCCTCACCGACTGAGCAGCATCGCCACGAAAGTCATCACGAGTACTATGCACCACCTGCCGCTCTACGAACCTCGGAGGGCTGCTCGGTGGTGTTCAGGTGCACTGGCTAGCATGGAACCGCTCAGATAGTGTGTGAAAATAGACAAGTTGAGAAACCGTGCTCTGACTTCTACGGCAGTAACATGGCCCTGCTGGAACAAGAACGAAGGGCATCGTGTCACGGACTTGAGAGGAGACAGATTACATGCATGTTCGTGGAAAGCATCGGTTTAGTGCGTGCCGGAAATTAGACATTGGACCGGTTCGCGGGGCCTACGCGTATTCCTGGTATCCGTCGTATGGAGTATGCGTATAGAAGCTTATTTGGTGCCGCGTTCAGTTACTGATCGAGATCGCAGGCAGTATTTTACATACCTAGCGCTACCTGGCTAACAACGGTGCATTTGCAGTTCTTTCTCAATTCTGACACCCACAACTGCCTCACCATAGTTTCATACCAAACAATCTTTGTCCCACACTGTACGGGTATTTATTCTTCCAAAGACGTAGTGAGAAATGAAGCTGTCAGTTATATCCGCGTATGCCCCAGCAATGCGGCAGGTGGCACCAGGAGAATGGGAGGGGCATACTACTTGTCTTGAACAGGTCCAACGCGTCTGACACGAATGATAGAGACAAAATGCAGCGTAAGCTCGCAACAGCTACGGCCGTTGACGTTTCTTCGGTTGGTTTCAAACAGAAGTACCTTTGCAGATGTTTACTTTGTCAACAATGGGCTAGGTAGTGATCTACCCATGTGCACACACATCACTAGACGGACGTTGCTTTTTTAAATTCAATTTTGTACGTCCATTTGCTCCTAGACTTGCACAAGAGCAAATGGATACCGCTGTCGTTAGTGAGACCAAACCGGTCTTGAAATTTTGATACTTTCGAAACGCACGCAACCGATGTTGACGAACCCTCATTGACGTTAATTTGGTGTCCATTTCGTTTCTATGGTTCGTGTGCCTTCTCTTAGACCGATCCACAATGTTTAAATTCGATTGCGTTGAACCGATGAAATGGCTAGCCACTTGTCTATATGCAAATACATGGGTAGTAGGACGTACGACAATGAATTGGAATAGCAACATCGATGTGACCATGCGCTCGGCCATGGGTAGAGGGCTACCCCTGTCATTGGTGATATCTCACTCACATTCAAAACTACGTACCTTCAAACCTCACGGGTAAGAGGCCTATAACCTCTCTGAATTCGACACGCACGTCAGTATGTCTCTACACCTTGCCAAAAACGTACAAGGCCCGGTCAAAAGAAGAAGTCTGCGCTTTCTGCGCCGCAACGGGTACTTTTTGCAATGCTGCTGGAGCACGGAATTGAGGTACTTGCTTCTGGCGCTTCGTCGCCGCTTGAAGGATACGTAACTGGACGGTGTATGCGGAACTGGACGGTTTATGCGGAACACGTATCTGTATCAAACGATGCAAACTCGACTGTACGCCCCAGCAGTGACATGCAATTCGCATCACGACGTTGGAAACCACGCGGGGCCTGGTGTGTGACCTCGTGTGAGCATTCTTGATTGGAACTTTGACGATGGATCGAGCGAGCTGTACCCAGCAAAGACCATGCAGCAGCAAGGAACACTATATTCGGGACTCGGAATACACTTAAACGACTTATTTTTGGCGCGCACTGGACTGAGGCAGTCGACCAGCACTTCTGCACTCAGCTTTTCTGTTTGTGCGCATTTGGTAGTAAGGGTTGCGTCCCCGAAGTTATGCGGGGGTCTGTATATAGATGTGTATGGAGCCTACAAAACAGTGGCTAGGCGATATGTCGGTGTTCCAGATTACGTTGTGGAGGCCGCAACCTATGATCTCTTCCATAGAGCGTCGAGGAACTCGGCAGTGCACGTCAGTCTGCAGGGGATGCTCGATGCAATGAGTTTGGATCCTCACAGAGTCGCTGAGAGGGTTGTAGTAGCGAGGCTCCGTACTTGGACGCCCTACTATCTTTTGCACCGTCTGAATAAGGGCCTGTGAGCAGAACGTTGAGAACAACTGGCCCCCATGGTCTATCACAGTAGTTGGAAAGAAGCACTGGTGATGAGCCCATTTCTCGATGAGAACGAATGTGATGAAGCAGAACTCATCGAGACAGTCGAAGGCGTCGTGGAGGCGCACAGGAGAGAACTTACGGTTCGTGACGGTCGAGATGACCGCATGTTGCGTACGCGAACCGGCACGCCTCTCGACTGTAGTGGAAGAAACAGAGTTAAATCGTATGAGGAGGTGAGTTCTTCTCAAGTTCACCTCTGTATCAAAGCGAGCGAAGCTGGGAGTACAAAATGCGGAGGTACCGCGGCCACATCGTAAGGCATCTCGTCTCCGTAGTGAAAAGGATGCGTTAGAGTACGAAATTTCTGCGAACGAGGGGTCAAGGTGGCTGGGTAGCTGTCTTTGGAAGTGATAGACTTCGTTTTGTTTGGAAATGGAGCATGGCGATATTTGCCCTGCTTATTGAACAAGTGCTAGGGGTGCGGCAAGGGGGATGCCTGGCCGTTGGATCAAGAGATCAGAGAGGCATGGGGGTTTCTGCGGGCTGAGACGTCGTCTGGGCTTCGCTCCGGGCCGGACGACAG
>JAUKWC010033968.1:0-17191 GCA_032356245.1 Endocladia muricata | reverse complement strand
AGCCGTAGAATATAGGTAATTGAGGAGATACCATCTATGTAGGTGATGGCCATGACGAATGATACGCGCATGCCCACACGTAGTGTAGGTGACCGACTACAGTATCTCAAATAATCTATGTCTACGATTACAAGAGGGTTAACATAACAACCTCTTGTGTCAGCTCGTACTGCTAACCACATAGAACAAGCGACGCATGCAGCAGATACACAGTATCTACACACTAAATATAGGTTGTAGACTTACAAAGCAATCGCCCTGATAGCGCATATATCTAGGTGATTGGCGGATACCAGAGTCAGATTGGATTTGCACCATGGAACTTAGTCGGCCAGTGGGTCATGGAAACAAACACAGGGGCCTTGCACTAGACTACTTCATCGCAAACACGTAGACGGTATGTCTATCTATTCCATATATATAACTGCGATACACGAGATTGATGGGGCGAAGTGTCACGCATCAACTCGCACAGCTCCCTATTTGTGCATCCCACAATAAAGCTCATCGACCTGGTATTGCGGTCAGATGCGAAGGAAAACCCAGAGAGATACACGGGGGGTGGGCATGGTTTTGTCAGCGAAATTGTGGCGGAGCAAAATTAGACAAGAAGGGGAGGAGCGTACGAAACATATGCAGTGGGTGTTTGAGATATCTCAATTACGTGTGACGAACCTGCTTGCAAATCCCTCCGTTTCCAGAGAAGAGCAGTGTCAACATCAGATAGGAACAATGATGATTTCTTGCAACTGTAAATCGAGAAGGCTCACAATGTATCTCTCGCCGCTGGAGAGCCTGCCGTGTATTTTATCGAATTTCGCAGTGATCAATGAGATAGATTTCTGAAGGTGTGGTGGAGAATGTCAGAACTTCTCGTAACATCCACTGAGCTTCATGGTCAGACGTTTCCGTAAAAAAATGCGCAGTAATTTACGACTAAATTATGTTGAGTACAGCCTCGTGTTGTCATGGACACTACCGAGGAAGATAATTCGTATGTATGGCCTTGGAAAAGTTGAAGTACAGGTGAGAGAAGGATTAAAAGACTACCCTTTACAGAAACTCGATCCTACTTAATTCGTTTTACAGTCAGTAAGAACCGAAAGGCTCTCATACTATCCACAAAGTACTTTATATCGTCTGAGCCTCACTATCCTTTGAATGCTGCTTGATATGGAATACTGCAAGAAGATTTGCAACTGTCTGAAAAAGCTACAAGTTTTCTAAACCCATGGAAGGCCTACACTGAGGCCCTTTTGGCAGTGCAAAAGACTTCACAGCGTATGAAAACTGGTAAGGCAGGAGGGTTGACAATGTAAGAATTGGTTTCGGGGGAAAGTGAGAACTTGGCGAAAATGCCCGAGCGATGTGGTGCATGTTCGGTCATTTGGGCTGTGACGAATATTACCTGAGATCTTTCTTTTGCAGGCGAAGCAGCTGGATTCTTGGCCTGCTATACAGAAAATGTGTCGATCCAAGCAGCTTTCCGATGAACCACACAGACAGTTTGGGTTTGAGACCGAACCTCGCGTGGTAGGGTATGAGTGCGCCGTTCTGGTCGGCAAACAAACTCAGTACTGAGCTGGCATCCGACAGCGACCGTTATGCGTGCGATTTACAATTCACAAAGTTTCGAGAAGTAACCGTAGTGCACTAGAACGGGTTTTTCAAATCAAACATAGGAGTCTGTTCTTGATGGTAGGTGAAAAAATGCCAATGTATCTTGATGTAGAGCTTGTCAGGCAGTAGAGCCGATAAGTGTCCAATTTACCATGAACTTGGGAGAATGTAGTAAAGAACCTCTGGATTCAAACGCGTGACGCGAGGCTGACGTGATTTCTTTGTACTCTGGCCATACATTGCGGGGTTTGAGGCTTCTGAACGCCTCAAGTAGATATAGGTATATCGAATGGATCAGGGTAGTCGCTTGTCCCTGCGGTACGTGGAGACTCGTGTAGTGTGGGTAGCACATTAGATTTACGTTTATGCGGGTAGCACCCAAATTCAGATGCTGAATAGACGTATACGGTAAGGGAAGGTATTTGCAGACGTGAATTCAGCTCCAGTTTTGTTCTCCTATTCCTATCGCACTGAGACATGGAGTGATAGTCGTTCTACCCAATTTACGAACAGGGTATAAGTCTATATCTGTAAAACTATTTCCAGGGGAGCAAATTGAAATTACCGAGACCCTGATACGTGACCTAAGAGGTCAGGAGAGATACTAAACAATTTGCAATGACGCTGATGCACTGAGTTCGTTTTCAGAGAGTTTCACGGTATCTTGCTGTTTGCCGATATAGTATAAGTAGAGTAGATTGTTTTCAGTAGTATAGCTGGACCAAAGAAAGGGAACGAATGGATAAAGCCTAACTGAGACTGTGAACAACAGTACTGCATATGATGCTGGAGACAGCGCGATCTTAGTCGATTGCAACCGAGAAGAATACGTTAAGGAACCATCGTGTGATATAATAACCAGAAACAATTTGAATCAATCTCTACCTTTATTGATTTTGGGAACCCCAGCTTGCGTCCATCTACTCTGGCCGGTCTCAAGTTGCGGCTTTTTTTGCTAGCATCAGTCCTACGAAAGATAGCGTCCTAACACAAGCTTTCCTGGCCACTACACGGCTGGACAGAACCTACTCTATTTATCTGAGTAATTGACTATACCAGGCTAGCTTCCCATAGTACGTGGGCCGCCTCTAAGTTTCTGCACGAAGAGGCACGTGGCAGCAGGCAGGCCAGGAGCGCCCCAGAGGTAAAAGTCCCCAGCTTTGCAGCCGCCCAGCAAGTCGTGGTGGACCAGGGGATTGGGTGCCCAATCATTGTGCCGAAGCGGATCGCGAAGCGCGAGTAATAGTGAGTGCGAATAGAAGCGAGACGTGAACGTGAAGTACAGAGGCCGGGCGAAGGAACGAGGGAGACGTTGAGCGATTAAGACACGCGTTCGGGAAGCGAGGTATCGAGAAGCATGGCAGCAGTTGTAGGAGATTTGCCATTCCTGCGGACACTTGGAAACTACAACAGAGGCTTACGAGAGGCTAGGACAGTTTTCTTAATTTTTTGCAGGAGAAGAGGACGGCAAATGGGCGACGAGTATGAGGAGCTTTGGCGTGGACCAAATTCAGATGTCGAACGTGGAGCGAGATTGCAGCGAGCAAAAGATTCAAACTGGTTCAGGGCAGATGCGCACGGACTCGAGCGGTGCTAGTATTGAAGTATATTACCTCACTTTCACTAGAGTCGACAACGTCATCAACAGAGGGAGGCAGAAATAGTGCAGCAATGAATACTCGTGAAGAACGTGCATACAACTTCGGCGGGTGAAAATAATTTACATTCGGTACTTCGATGATGTATGAGCAGATTCAAAATAGCCAATGAAAGTTTAGTATCATATGTTCTTACAGCTCCAGAAGTTTCTCGAAAAGGTCGAAAAATATCTAGAAGCGGCGATTCGTGCACCGGCAATTGTTGAAAGTTAGAAATTGGCTGTACCTGGCCTTATGAGCGGGTAATCCACCCGAGTCGTTGCGCACGGGATGCTTTAGGTAGACTTTGCTCTTAGTGCATGTTCTATATAAGCGGGTGTTGTTGGTCAATTTTAGAACTTTTGGCCATTGAAGAAAAACCGTCAACCAACACTATCGATTATCGTTCAACGGGTCCATTAGACCTTCCCTACCCCAGTCATTCGTTTCAATCGCGAACTCTAGCAGGAAACTGCGCCTTCCAGTACTTCTTGTACGGTAGTGAAAGCGTCGGCGTGAAGATGCTGGAGCTGGGCTATAAATGTTTAAGGCCGCGCTGCTCCGGCCCGAAACTTAAATTCTTCTAGGAGCTGCTTGGCTTGTGCTAGTATCTTTCTGGATCTGCAACGTACTACTGGTCCCATCCGCGAAACAATCCACGAACTGAGGTGCTGCTGTGAGGAGCGCGACGGGGGTGCCGCAGATAGCATCATTTTCCACATACAATATTGTTTAGCATGTCCTGACCAGACAGTGGTATAACAAGATGGGATAGGAGTAGAGAGGCTTATGCTGTTTAATGTCATTAGTAAGATAAGACTCTCTCATGTGGTTGCAACTAGCGTTCAGTGAGGTTCATACGGAATGTTTACGTTTAGATTCGAAATGAAATCAAGAGGTCTACAACGAGCACAGTCAAGACAAATGGACCATACAAATTTTTCGCCAGATCCACTTTTGTGAAATCGCTTATATTATAAATGAATGGTATTGTCCTCGTCAAACAGCCACTGTTGGGGTACTTGAACTGAATGCCACGCACTATGTAGCCAAATCAGATGCATGTATGCCGACAACGGGCGCGACACCAGACACAGAGAGCTAGGCAAGTGCAGATAAGAGTAACTACTAAGAAGTCTAGATTACTTAACGATGGTAAGCTTTTAGGCGAGGTAGTGAGCGATCCAAAGCATTCAGATACTTGAAGTACCTAAGTTCTTCTTGGTCTCTACTGTAGTACGGATGAGTGGAAAGCTTACGATTGTAGTTCACGCAAGAACCACACAAAAAAAGTTACAACCGACGTGCCTGGTACTCAAGAAACCTTCTTAGAAGCTTTCGCATATGTGACAAGTATCAATTTCGAGCATTGTGTTTCTGTCAAGGAATATGCTGCCATCGAGGAATGTATTGCCTTTGGAGAAGCTATTACCCTCGCAAGGATCACCGCTCAATACTCATAATAACAGCTACACTTATTTCTGGTAGGATCCGTTGGCTATGGACTCTCCAATAGCCAGCCCCCTCTAAAGAGAATATCTCATCATTTCTCCTTTTTTTGGATTGCAAAACTATTTCCGGTCTTGAACGGTGTGTGGAGGACATACTACTCGACAGTATGGTAAAGGCCATGGTCTCGGAGGAGGTTGTGCCACGCATTGTTTGGAGTCAGTTTTGTGAGCCCGTTATTCGGGTTGTCAACAATTCGAATGTGTCCAATATTTGAGGGGACCCCGTACTGATAAGCTTCTCTCACCGCTGCAATATCAACCGTTAGTCTTTTATTACTTGTATACCGCAATCTAATCACGACACCGAAGAGTGGCTTACTGTCGGTGAAGATGATCACCAAAACGTTTGACGCCAGTATACGCTCTTAATTATGCTTGATAACAGCCGCGTCATCAAAAACGTCGACAAATGCTAATGCTTCTGCTGCCATGCTTAATCAGGCAACCCTTCTGGGCTTGTGAGATGAAAAGTGAATTGTGGAGCACCTCTTCGTATAATATGTGAGGCGAATGACGTGTCCAACTTGAGATTTCAGATTGTGGTTGTTGCAAAACGGCAAATCCGCTATATTTTTAATGAAGGCGATGTCTGATCCAGCTTTGGAACCCGCAAAGTGACTGAAGCAGTACGATGTGAATAGGTAATAGCCCGGTTCAGGTCAACGATGCAACTAGGATTGAAGCTTTCCATGGTTGTTGAGAAAAACATGTCTGCCGCACGAGCAATATCTGGCGTCGTATGCACGCCTTCCATAAGCTTGGGGCGAAGCGATCGATAAGCGGTGTAATCACCGCATGCGTCAAGTAGCAGTTATATGCGAATATATTGTTGACTACGACTACGGCGTAGACGCGTATCCGAGGTGTCACAGAGTATGCCAGTGTGGATAAAGTTCGTTAGGTCGGTGGCAGTATTCTCAAATTTCTCATTCACTTGACGCTGGATGTCCTGTTCGTCCATTCTAGGCTAAGCTTTTACGACATCATCTACTTATGTTTCGGATAGCGCAGCACGAGACTTTGCACAATGACGGAAGAAAAGAACAAAATCACCTGTTCTCTGTTCCATTCTGAGATCATTCAGATGATACTTCGAGAATGTCTCGCCCTGCTGATCTCCGCGGCTGACTAGCCCGTACACTGGCAGAATGACCGGGAGAAGCTCTCCGGGAAGCAGATCTAACTCCTTGGGTCTAATGAATACTCGCTGGTTTAGAATTGATACCGATTGCAAATATGCCTGACGGACGTCCATAGACCACACATCAGATCCGAATATTGTAGCCAGAGCCATTCTGAGACGAACGGAGGAAGGCATGATTTTGAACGCGTTGTGTACAATCGAATCTCTCTTCTTGTCGTGGTGACCTTCTAGGACAAAGTTGGCTTTATGCTTGATGCTCCCGAAGTCTGACTGTTTGATAGAACGACCGAAACAGCTTGAAACTATATTGTACTCATCGTCAATCTCATCCTGCAGTACTACGCAGAATGTTCGTCTTTCTATTAGGCCAATGAGATCGTTTCGTTTTGCGTCTGTGCACAGCTGTGCGTCTGTGGTTCCGGAAGTAGATGCGGACGTCCGCCTGGTGCAGTCGCCTGGTAAAACTTCCACCAGTACTGCATATTTTGGAATGCAATGGAACGCTTAATTCCGTGGCCTTCCAAAACGTGGAGTTCGTGTAATGCGGCGGTTTTACGCTTGGACAGTGACTTCCAAAAATGCTCTTTTCAACTGCCGCGTCCAGTGAACGCCCGCATCCAGCACTGGCAGCTCATTTGCTAGTAAGACATCCAGATCGTCCTGCGAATTGTGCAGTACACCGCAGTTCCGCATTTCAGTTTACTTACCTCAATGTCAAATGATGACCTATAGCCTGCCTCACGTTGATAAGCTCACCTTGGACCCTCAAACTTTTAATTGCCTTGCAACGGATTTCGCGCCACTGCACTGGGGATCGCTACGCGCAATATGCGCCATCTGCGGCTTTCGTAAACTAAGCATTATCCTCGGTGATGTTCGGATGCACGGGCCAACCCAGAATCTTGCCGACGTTCTATGACAAGAGATGATGCGTAAACCTCTGCGCTGATTTCTTGGGAATTAACGTACACACATTGGAACGCAAATAAGGACCACTGTGTAATCCGCGGAAGACATGGCAGATTGCACGACTGCTGCTGGATGGCGGCAGTTTCGTGCGTGCCGAACATAAGAAGTTTATCAGTATCGCAGGGCTCAAACATAGTGGTTCTGTTCGTTACATTGCGTTCTTGGAGTGGAGCCTGCTTTGTGCATCGATCCGTTACTGGTTAACATTGCGTGCAAGAATTTACACATATCGCACTGCGTGGTTTGCGCCGGAGTGTTGCCAGTTGCAGCGCAAGGCTGAGACCTACAGTCGAGTCGGCAGAACTTCATATGGAACAGATTTTTTCCCACGCTGCATGTCCATCCGTCCGTAGAAGCGTGTGTGGAGTACCGATGCAAACACTTCCCTCCACCCTCGCCGTAGCCATGCTACAGCTGACTCGTGCAGAACAGAATGCACATACCTGTTGTGCTATACAGGTCTTACATGTATCACACGAAGCGTAGAAACAAACCGAACCTCGATTCGACGTCGGAGTAAGGTTGCAAACGGCTATTTCGTGGCGTAGAAAAGTGCGTACTTTTTACGGTCGGTGGGGTGTCACTAATGACATGGGTTGAGATCTGCGTATACGAGAATACATCGGCAGGAGGATCTTGGTCTTCAGGTTGCATTTCGCACATTTAGTTGCCCATGTGATTGCACGTGTGTCGAACTCAGCCCTTGTCACGAGTGACGACCCCTCAGTCTAAATTGTCATTACTTTTCGAACCTCTCTTTTCAGTTATTGCGGCCCCAAAATCGCCCACTTTCCTGTGCGACCTTTCTTGCGGCTGAGCGCTAGTGTTTCCCAGCCATTGTAGTGCAGCCCGCTCGCCGTAACTTGTTTTGAAACTAGCATATTGTGTTTAAGTTCGTTTACCTGCACGCTACTGTCGAAATTCCGTCCACGTACTTAGAAGCTTATTTTATCCCCCTAGTTTGTGAACAGCTCCTCGCCCTTGAGAATCTCACCCGTCGTACGGATCGTAAAGGTGTTGAGTAAATGTAGACCTCTCTGCAGTAATTCCCCTCGATCCTCTGAAAACTCCATGGTTGTGTCTCGCGCTCTGGAAGTACCGATGTTTCGCTCCTCCTCATCTTCAGGCAAGCACCAAGCGTCATTCACAGACCCGAACACGCAAAATGGTGCCGGTAAGATGTACACCTTATTCCTCGAGCCATCGCGGGACTCCGCCGACCTTCCCTCAGGAAGGGCTACCTGGTTTAAACCTTCTTTGTCTACCCCCAAACTTGCCCCTCAGTAGATGTTTTCCTTCTCCCAAGTGCGTTTACGCAAGTCCATGTACCGGAGAGTTCCATAGAAGGGGAGGATTGTCTCTCCTTTCGCGAAGATCAGGTTTGCAAACACCCCGAGTCCCATACCTTCGTAGTTCACCGTCGACGGACGCAGCACCACACATGTCGCCATCGCTTCCCCCGCCCGTGATGTTAGCAGGTCTCGCTTGTACAGCAGGGCGTGGTGCTCCGCCGGCCAGTTGTCCACCGAGGCCCGTGAGTAGCGCAGGGAAAGCATGGAATCCCCGGCGTACCTCGCAATAAACGGGACTGTGTAGTTCGGTAGACATTGACACCAGGGAAACCCAGTAGGAGCATCGGCAGGGGTGCTTTCAGTCGTGGCAGACACACTCCGTTTCACGCCGTGCAAGTACCTTATGGCAAGCTCCACAACAGGCGAAGAGCCACCAATGTCGCACGCGGTGCTCACAACGCTTTCGCAAAACGCCTTAACCAAGCTTGATAGAGCTTGAATGCCACAGTCGTCATCCTTGACGCATCCCGTGAAATAGCGATGTCTGGGAAGCCCTAGGCATGCTTTTTCCGTCGCGCAAGTAACACTGAACAAGTGCACGACAAGGTCCTTGGTGTCCAATCTTGCAACACCAGCTCGCTCATATGCTTGATGCTCTTCTGCTCAAGGTGAAGCACCTTCATGCGACCTCCTTCGTCAGCTCTTCTCACTGCCTCTACGGGCTCCAACGGCTGGATCCCATCCATATACTTCGTCCATGCTGCGTGCGAAGACTGCACATATCCGTTTCTTTAGTAGCATACGCACGCGAGCTGGCAGCACATTCCTCTGCCAGAAGTGAGCAGCCCATTGCATGACTGAGGAGTGGCCACATCCTTTCATATCTCTGTTTTGCGTGTAATGACCTCGAGGTCGGACGTGGACCATCGGCTGGACCTCCACGTTAAACATTAGGTTTTTCTGCCACCTACCACTCGACGTACGGGCCGCATCACTCCCTTCGTCGTACAACTCTCAGCTGTAACGCTTGAGGCGCGAAAGCCACACGCCGATATGTAAACCACTACAGAAAATGATTTCATGGCCGGTTTCGGCAAGCAGTGCGTCGAATATTGAGATCGAGGCGTGCATGGCCTTGTGGGTGAAGACATCATGAGCGGAGCTGTCACCACTCGCCTCGCTTCTGGTGTTGAACGGGAGGTCCACCGACACCAGCTGAACCCTACCCTCCAGGCACTCACCGGAGTCGTCAACGAGATGATTGATCATGTCGTGGAAAATGCAGCTGTGGAGATGGCGGTCCGGCTTCATCACGCCGAGCAACGTCGCGAGAAGGTCGGTCGATGAATTATCCTCGAGAAGGGAATCTTCCGACACCTCCTCCAACAGCGGAGACGGGCTAATAGGTCTGGCTGGCTCTGGTGCTTCACGACGGAGCTCTTTCTGCTCCGGCGCCAATGGGTTGTGAGTGGACTGGAAAGGTTCCCTAGCTTGCCCTGTACGACTGTGTCCCACGACATCCCCCACTTCGTTGTCGCTATCCTGCGGGTTCAGGCTCATGTTCTCTTTGAGGCGGGAAGATGAGAAACGAATAGGCGGCGCAGATAATTCCATACCGGGCGTGGTGTTCGATACTGTGATTAGTCGGCGACGACGCGGTCTTGTATCTTCCACATCGGCATCCGAAAGCTCTGAGTCCACCTTGAGAACCTCTGCGGAGGCACCCCCATCTTCAGGCGCTTCACGCTGAAGCTCCAGGGCCTCCGAAGCATTTCCACTCAAGTCGCCAAAGACCTACTTGCAGCTGGTCACCGCGCGACTCAAAGAGGCCCAGATATGGCCACTTACTGCGGTCCTTGACATCGTTCAAAGTATCGTGTGTAACGATGGCTTGCAAGCTCACCAGGAACAGGCTGGTAGCCGCTGGCATTGCCGTATCCTTCTCCACAATTTGGCCCCACGCTACCGTACTGCTCGTACTCTCCTCCACACATGCTTCCCCATTCGTCTGCAGCGTGGTCTCCCGAGCGATGGGTGCAAAGCGATCAGCGCGTAACTTGAAATCCACAGAGTGTTGAACATGCGAATGAAACAGAAAGCAGGGCCCAACCAGCGCCCAGCAGTCTGAAACACCCATTGCTTTTGCCGGCTTGGTTTACGCCCGAGTTAGCAGCTGCATAGCGAACGCGAGACGATTTCCAGTACGATTTAAATTATTCGAAGCAAATACACATTTGCTGCCGCGCCTCGAGTGGCATAAGTTCATCGCGAGGAAGGACATGAAAACCTGGACGGTTCTGGGGCGGCCGCATGGACAGGTTCGTGGCGGAACTATTTCCCAAACCTTGCTGACCTTAGAGGGACTGAACTTTGTGCCAACAATAAGAGATACCCCATAGTTCTTCGGGCGCAGGGCCTCATCCCCGATCTACACAATCCTCTTGTCTCTTCGGGTCAGCTAGTGATTAAGAGCGCTGCGCGTACTATCTGCTTTCTTTGCTCGCTGCCGAGTTCTAGGGAGACTGGGTCGTCGTTGTCGATTGAAGTGCGGAAGTCGCTGCCAGGCTTACGCTGCTTGCTCCTCACGGCGGTAATTTCCTTGATTGCCATTGAGCCCTTGTCGTCTGCTGCGATGACGAAGTGCCAAAAGGTCGACATGTGGAACTTCATGAGGGCATACTTCGCCTTCAACTTGGATCAGAAGAGAACGGCGGTGAAGGCAGGCAAGCACATGCCGGCTGTTCTGGGCCGGCTGAGCTCAGTCGGCAGCATGGTTACAATGCGGCGAGAAACGAAGGAGAGAAAGAAACCCAGGAATGATGGAGATGCAAGGAGGGTGGATCAGAGCGTCGTAGGCGAAGAAAAAAGAACCACGTCGATAGAAGTGCAGGGAGTAGAGACGAGTACGAAGCAAGGAAAGCAGGGGAGACCGCGTCGATATATCGGTATCCCGAGGGTATGACGTGTCGTGCTGTGGGAGCAGGTGTGTGGCATTTGCACTGCGGACACGAAGAACAGCGGCCAGGAGCACGGCATGCTCACATACGCTCACGTTTCTGTTCAGTACCAACAGGTACGAACAGGGGCGCCCCGTTCACGAAACTTGGAAAAATGAGTAGACTATTGAGGATGCGGAGGGGTGTCATTACTAGCAAGTGTTCTGATCTGCTCATGTGAGAACACCTGAGCAGAAGGATGTGCGAACTTTACCCTGAAAAATAACATCCATTTACTCTTAGATTTTCACATGTGCAGATCTCTATTCGTGTCATTAGTGACACCACCCAAGTCTGATTTTTCGTTACTTTCTGGAATGCCCATTTGCAGGCCCACAGACCTTGCTTCCAGTCCTGCATTTGAAGCTTATGGTACTCCAAACGTCGGGAGGCACTCTCAACCCGTGCATGACTCTACAAGGGCCCTACTACCAGTAGTAGCTGCTAGCTGGGACTTATACTGCCCAGTTCAAAACAACTACGATGTAGTTTTCTAACTTGCTCTTCTCACCATGCCTCCGCCTCTCCTGGCATGCCTGTGGCGCAGCTCTACGTCGTTGGTTCCGCCGGACAGAAGGACGAGAAGGGCTGCTACGATGCGAATATTTTGCAAGCACACCGACCAGCAGCGGTAAAGAGACGATGATGCCCCGGCTGCGCCTGTCGCTGTAACTGTACACAACCGCCAGGGCGATACAACTCAGCAGCACGGGCAGGAAGGTTAGCGGGGGTTGTGCAGCCCCAGAACATGCCGGCGCCGTCTCTGTTTGGTCCGGAAGGTGAACATGCCGATGGTGCCACTATTCTGCCAACTTAAGTTGCTGCTGTACCACTGGCAACTCCATTTGGGCGTGCTGCGAACTAAATGCCTCCTTGTCGCTCGTCTATTCAATCCGACCGGAGCTCAAGCATAGCCAGTTTCACCATACGGACCGGAATCGCGTCAGCTCTGCCCGTCCGCACGCTCGGCATTGACGCCGCTATGAGGTCTCACATCCACTACAGTGCAGGGCAAACTCATCGTGCGACCCTGCGTCCTCCTGGTGCATTGGCGATGAGACCCTCTTGCTCTCCACCTCTACTCATGCCGTCCCGAACGAGGGTTGAGACTCCCGCTGTAGCTCGCTGACAATCGATCTCGCGTGGGCAGATGGAAAAGCTGTAAATGATGCTCGCCGAGCAGACGAACATGGTTCGGGCACAAGAGCAAAATATTGCTGGTCTCATGACGAAGTTCAAGGACTACGAGGAGAAGCCACGGCACGCCGATCAAGAGCGCGTTGAGGTGTAAATGACGACTAATGCAACGCTTTCCGGGTTCCTGCGACGACAAGCCGATGTCATGGATGTAAAGCAGGAGAACAAGAGTCCACCCGTGCCTAGCTGCATTTCCGGTGATACCCAACAGGCTACACCGCGTGCCGGAACTGGACGTGGTCAGAGTCGCAAGCGTATGATACGAGTGAGGGCAAAGTACATTGGCGTTTCCGAGACCATGGAAAAGAAGATTTTGCAGTGAAGCCACCGCGAAGCGTCTGAGCCGGAGACAACAAGATCTGTTTCAGTCCAGAGGTGGGTTGGCCGCAGTTACCCGTGCGTGTCTGTGGAGCTTTGAGCGGACGGCCTGGAGGGTGTCGTGCCGATTCCACCGATGATTCTCGCCAATCTTGAGGCGTAATATACGCGTTCCTACTACGATATGACGACGTCTCTGGTTTGAATGGTGCGTGCCGAGCTTTGCACTGGGAACTCGTCATCCTCGATTTTGAACGCTGAATCCCGCCGCGAGTGGAAGGGAGCTCTTTCAAGGGACCGTGCTCTATGGGAAAGGATGAGGCAGATAATCTCTGACATGATGGGCGCGCGGAAGAGAAGCGCTAGAGACAAGCACTTTCAAGGCATTCTCTATTTCTTTTTGATGTCGGGGAAGATCACTTTCGTATCGAACAGAGGGCGGGCGGAGCGATCATCTCAGGCATTTCAAGCGCGGGTGAGGCAGATGATTTCAGAAGGAGAGTAAGAAACTTTAGACTTCTCATGGTGGCGACCCAGCAAGGTCGACGATCGAGGATACAATGATTACTCTGTACCGAAGGACGCGTGTGTCCTTGAGGAGGGTATCGTACTGTTTGGAACCTCTTTGAAGAGACATGTCCTTTACGAGTTCCGAGAGTAACATACTCAACAGGATGGGACGTCCGCGTACGGGTCCATCATGCAAATCGCACGCCTGGACGCTTGGCAGACAACAGTCATATCTCGCTTGCAGCATGGTGAGGGAAATGGCGGCCAGCGCCAACGCACTAACAGCCTGACGTTTCCCAAGTACCTACTGTTGGCAATCGCGCAGATATCACATACCTTTTGCAGCGTTGTATGCCACATTGTTCCGGAAGAGATGTTTCGGTATGTTTCTGCGGTTCAGGAGGCGTTGTTTGAGTCGGTCAATGAGGGGACGTAGCTGTCTCGTAAAGATGATGACGAGGAGTTCTTAGCGGGCGCCCTCGGAGTAGCCACAAGCGTGGTGGAGATAGATTCAGGGAATAAGATTTATGTGGCTGTACGAAAGACGTGGCTCTCGGACAAAATGTCCAGTATGCTTGGTGGTGTTGTCGATTGCTACGTGGCACGTGCAGACTGAAGCGAGGGAGTGTATGACCTTGTAATGGGTCGTCCAGCCTACCATGGATTCCAGCCATAGCTCTCGATTCTTCCCGGTGCGCTGTTGTTTGAGCATAGAAAGAGTAACTGTCGATGCACAGAAGAGGTAGAAGGAAGGAAACCGCAGTATTTTGTTTGTAGCTCACTACACAGATTGTAGTCTTCTCGTTCGCTCATTCATAGAACATGGAGAATGGCGTATTCATTGGAGGGGAGGGTTCAAGTGGGACTGCCCGTGCATCGGGGCGTATGTAGATCCTCTCTATGAAGAAGCGATGGTAGAGGTAGTGGAGCTGAGGAGTGAAAGGGGGGATGTGGAAATTCGGCCGTACCACATGAGCTGTCCCAATGATGGCCGACGCCTTGCATAGGCCAAACTATGGAGAAGCAGGAGCTTAACGCCCTCGTCGCTGTATCTCTGGGGGCATTACCGGATTTTCTGTGCGATTTATTTTCTCGTATGTAGACCACCGCAAGCAAACGCATTGAGGAGTATCACCAATAGCGTCGATTGGGGCAATAGAATTCATGTACCGAACTAAGGTATACTCCGTTGGTTGCAGTGATTCACGGTCATGCATACGAAACAGAGACAGAACCTGGGCCACCCATACGGCGTCTGTGTGTTCCTCGTCATCAGCGGCCAGGATGACGTCGCTGAATCGCTGCGGTCTCGTCGAGACGAACGTGCTATTTGCATGAACGAGCTGAATGATATGATTCCGCGCTGGTTCGAGTCGAGAGACATTCAGGTCGGGATCATTGACGCTGACGAAAGGACAGGAGCCGCCGAGAACGTAACCACTGTTCATGATAGTAGTTCGTAGAGTGTCACATGTGTGGACCGAATACTGGTGGAGAAGCTGAGCGCGGATAAGGTCCAGCAGCACAGTGGTGCCCTGAGCACCAAGCTGAACAAGAAGATCAATGCAAATGTCGCGATCTTCTCAGCGCAGTGATTGGAGCATCGCAGCGGTGAGGTGACCTTCTTCATTTCCGAGAAGCGGCGCGGAGAGGGCTCTTGAGTGAGCGGGTTCGCCGAGGTACATTTTGAAGCCTTCCATGAAAAGATGCGCCCCGTGCCTGTTGTTCAGATTCCTGTGCGGGGTTGTGAGGCGACGCAAGTATCAGATATATCTAACTTGAGCTCGAACCACAGCAAGTTTTGCGAAGTACTAGATTCAGCGGACGGTTTCGTCCATGGACGTTGCCCCTCGCTTTGAGGTGTGGCTGTAGTATTGCTTGAATACAATGTAAGCGTGTTCATAAACACCGGGGTCTAGATTCTGTAGGCGTCCAAAGTTACGGATGCCATCTGCAAGGTGGGCGCGGAGACTATACTTGAGGGTCTTGAGCCTGGTCGGGTGGTGGTTCCCAAAGTTGTGGAGCATGGAGGTTTCAACACTACTGACACGGCCCTCTAGGTTGCGAACTTCGGCGAAGATCCAGCGCCTCTCTAGTGCCTGTCTCGATCTGAGTATTAGAATGTCTGATTGCTAAGCGCAAATAGATGCAAGGGGCGTGGAGTCAGCTTCATCACAGCAACGGTCTGTGTTCCCTACGATGCTTGGAATACAACATCAACCGACTCGTATTACTTGGCCTCCGGCATCGTGCGGGCTCCTTCGTTTATGTAGAGTCCGCTCAGGCGACTACCTTTCTCGGAGGCGGAGAAGTGGACGTGTACGCCGGGAACGTAGAAGTCACTCTGAATCGCAGCCACAACTATGTTCGCACCGCGAATGAGAGCAGTGCGGATGGTTCTGAGCCGCTTCTAACTATTGGCGGTGGAAGCTTGCCCTATGCATAGTATGGGAGAGTGGAGCCTAAGAGGTATGCAGGTTTTGACTAACTTGGAGATACCAAGGGGGCAGTTGTCCAGCGGCTCGAAACCAAAAATGGAGTGCATGTCGAGACGAGAATCACACGGAAGGAGGGAGCATGTTTCCAAAAAGGATGGCAACATTTGCACGGAGGAGCCGGCGAGGGCTTATTGCGCCTGTACGGTGTAGGCTCGGCCCTGAGCCGGCCTGCCGAACGATGTATGGGCGGTACCGTCGGCCTCGAGGTCAGCCACTTTTCTGCAAAGATGGATGGTGGGCTGCGTGGTGCGCGTCGGGAATGGGCCTGAAGAAGTGAGGAGATTCGAAGGTACTCCGCAATAGTGGCAGGGTTGGTTAGTTTTGCGCCTGATCGAGTGCCGATGATGTCCTTCCCCTCGGGTATCTCGCCGCAGTAGCCGGTGAGAACTGGGTGACATTTCCAGAGACAGTAGTAGGTATCTCAGCATGTGAAGCCTTCGCGGGCTTTTTCATACGGACGCGATAGCAGAGCGTGCAAGGTGGAGTGTAGAATGGAGGTTCGGTGTCTGGTGCGAGATTGGTCCAACAAATTGGAAAGACGTCAGAGTCTGTGTGGTCGATGATGGGGAATAGCTGAACAGGAAGATAGCCAACGACGTTATGCCGGGACATTATGCAGCGTCGGCGGAGTGCGGTAGTGAAGTTCAGGAGAGTGAGAGGCATGGGATAGGCAGCGAGGGAGCTTTTATCAAGTGTAGAGGCGGATTTATTTGCAAAGATTTGTATACAACCTACAGACGAGTGGGTCGCCGACGTTCCGGTGTCCTAGATGACGCTGTCGAGCTCGCTACCCATGTGTTCTTCCTTGAAGTGTTGACAAACTCCTTGGTGCACGTCATTCTGCAGGGAATGGGCGAAGAGATGCGCGTCGCTCTGCGGGGGGTCCCCACGAGGGCGGAAATAGCAAGAATCTGTGTTGGCTTGCGCTACTAACATTCGCAGGATCTCTACAGGGTCCTGGAAGTAGGCAAATCTGCAGGACGTAGCGCTGTGGTCCAACACATAAGCTGCAGAGAAGCCCTGATGGTGAAGGTCCTTCTCGACAGCAGCGAGTGTGACGGAGCGATACTCTTGTGAGGAGCGGATACGGTCTCCAAAGCACGCGAGAGAGAAGTCGGGACCCCTCCGAACACACCTGACCTCGTCAGCCCGTGCGCGGCCCGGAAGTTCTCTCTACTTCCGTAAAAGATACTGGGATAGATTTTATGAGGAGGGCGGTCTTACTTGTGATCGGTTCTGCGTCATGGTGACACAGCATTGGGAGGAACGGAAGCAAAGGCGCCGAAGCCTTATCAGAAAGGACGTTGTCATCGTAATGGACAGGACTTTGTTGGGCGCGTGAACCTTCCGGAGAAGTAGAGATGAGCTCGGGTGGTCGGTGTGTTTGGAAGTGACACTGTTGCCCGTATTCGGAAAGTGAGTACGCCTCGGAAGACGAGTAAACGTAGTGCCAAAACTCGCTGCGCATATTGGGGACTCGCAAAGATGGCTGCAAGGAG